>APFE030147016.1:69164-86005 GCA_000404065.3 Pinus taeda
ACAAATCATGATTGTAATTATCTATGCTCTGATCTTTCTCTATTTAATGAAACCAAAGATCAGAGGACGGGAGGGGGATTGTTATTTGTAATTTTACAGTTTCAGAATAAACGTTGATCGTTGAGGCTCATTGAGACCTGATTTTGTTATACTTTGTGGATGCGATTAATATAGAAGACTTGGTGTTGATTCCGTCGCTGCACCTGGAGTAACTCAAGGCAGTGTTCCATTGGCAGCCAAGGGCCCGGCTCCGAAGGACACTTGCCTTTGTATCATTATATGGTAATCTGTGTGTGGATTGTTTATCTTTATTACATAGTAATCTGATACATCTTTTATGTGATATGCTATGCTTCGTTATAACTGATATCCGAATGAGTTCTTTATGTCATGTCTCTGCATTTATTCGAATTGCATCTTTCAGCTATTTCCATAGCAGGATATTGGTATGAATGTTATCATCATTAGATTCACGTGAAATAGTATTTGTAAGACTTGAAAGCAATATTACTTCGTTCAGAACATAGTCATATCATCCATTACTCTCAGATTGCTGCAATAGTCTAGAACGTGTACATCCATTTGAGTTTGCTGTTTCAATTCATATGATTAACGTTTCCTGTTATGATAGTTTGTTGTTCCATTTACTCATTGCTGTTCCATTTGATTACTGCTGTTCCATTTTATAACTGCTGTTCCATTTACTTTCGCTTATCTGCCTTTGTTGCTTTCGCGTGATCGCAGGCCTAAGGTTGTCGTGAGCCCAACAAGATGCTGCCTGACTCCCAGACCTATAAGTCCATGCTTTGGTTTCTTTCTTTATCAGTTTCTAAAGGGAAGGGTTATTGTTTCCGTACCCTTGACTGATTAACTGCTCTGTGTGATTTTATCTTTTGAGTTGGTTTAGTTTTGGTGTGGGAGGAGGATCAAGGCTATCGTGAGACACAACAGACGCTATTATGCTCCCAGATCCATGATCCATACTCCAATTCCTTTTGCATCAATTTCTAGAGGAATGAGTTATTGCTACTATATCCTCGATTGATGGTTGTTTGAATGAATGATTTAGTTTAGAACATTTCAGTTCCTTGTTGTTTCAATTAGATTTCTTTTTCAAGCATTCATTTACTTGTGGGTTTTAAGCACTATACTACAAAACATTACTCTTAAGTAAATAGCCGCCTCAGACAGAGTACACTCTTGAAATAAAAAGTCGTCCCTGGGTTGACAATTAATGTGAGGTAATTAGGAGTTTAAAAGACACCTTTTTATCGCTCCACACCAACTAGTGTGGTTCATCATCAGGGCAAGTTGAATGAGCAGAACTTGCTATGCAATATAAATAGAACAGGTAGAATATCCCATGACCAAATTTCCAGATCAGGTAACGGCTAAAAAGATAATAGCTAGATTTGACCAAGAAACGGCTAGGTAGACTATGAAGCGCATAGTTGACTAAATAATCAAAATCAGTCATGGGATATTCTGCCTGTTCTATTTATATTTCATAGCAAGCTCTGCTCATTCAACTTGTCCTGATGATGAACCACACTAGTTGATTCGAAATGTGTTGACTAAAATATGTCTATGTGATTTTTCGCTGAAGATTTTTCTCTAAAATTGATATGGACCACAGAAGCCTAGATTCATAGTATATATTTCAGTCATTTAGAGCTAGGGAGTGATGAGTTACAGAGAGTTACATAGAAGAGGAAGCACAATTATATTTGTTGGTTATTGTATATTAAAAATTTGTTTTTGGATTAATAAAGGATGATGAAGTTGTTGTAGCTTTGGGGTCAATTTTATGAATTGAGTTTAGACCTGCAACACATGGACAAGAAAGGTCGCCTGAACCCATCATGTTTGTAGGGTTAACTTAGATTATGTAAGTGTTTTTATTTCCTTTTTATATTTAATTTCTTGCAAATGGTTTTAATTAGACTTAATTGTTTTGTCAATTTATTTCTGCAATTTAGTTTTGCATTTTAGATTATGTAATTTCTTCCAAATTTATGTTGTGATCCGAGGAATAGTTTTAGGAAGTGTGCTTTGTTTCAGTCTATAGATTCATATTTCATTTCCAATTTGTTTTCTAAATAGTTTTCAGAATTCCAATGCTTCAATTTGTATTCTAGATTCATTTATGTTTTGTAGATTTGAGTAGAGGGAAGCAATTTGAGTAGATGACAACGAGTGCATTGCTATTGCTTTCACTTTGTAGGTTGTGGAGTAAGCACTTTATCGCATTTTGTAGTTGGTCATACTCTGTACTCGGCCAAATTCTCTGCTCAGTCACATTTTGTACTCAACTACATTATGTATTCAATCACATTTTGTACTCAAGCTGCATTCCATACTTAGGCCGTGTTATAAACTCAGCCCACATTCTATACTTAGCTCTATTTTGTACTCATGATTTCTTTGATTTAGTTAATTATAAAAATCTAGTTTGGAAGCGTGAGTTCTATGATTTCAATAGAGTAATTATCATACTTCATCATTTATTTATTTTGTAATTTATGGAATTAAAGACCGCTTGTTAATAAATTGGGTCGTGTGAACAATTAACTTTAGGCATAAATTTATCTCTTACATTTCGAGTTGTTTTGAATCAAGTAGCACTTATTTAAATAGACCGTTCATTATTTTCCCTGATTTCTTAGTAAGTTTTAATTAATTCATTATTTGACTGAAGTTATTCCTTTTCTTATCAATAGATTAGTTTCAAACTAGGAATAGAAATTTCGTACTTAATCTAGGAATATATTTCAAATTTCATGATGTTAGTTGAGATTAGATGCTCTCATCCTATGTTATCTGTGCTTGTGCCTCAAAGCTTACGAGTCCTAGATTGATAGTTTAATGTTGGAGTTATAACACATATAATTTCCAAGACATTTTTGGCACCATTGCCGGGCACATGATAAAGGGATTAGAGCTTAGTTTCCTTCACAAGTTTTTTGTGTAATCTTAGTTATAGGGAAATTAATATGTGAGTGAAGAGCCATGCATCCACTATTATGGGGTTGCTCCAATGTTTGGTTGTCCAAATATGCAAGTTTGGTGAGTTTTATTGCAATTAGGAGTTTTTAATTCATCTAGATTAAAAATTCAAGCTCTTTAAAGATCAAACATTTTTGGGGTGTTGTAAGAACCCTTGGGTACTGATGCATGTTGTGAGACAGGGATCATCAATTAGCAAGAGAAATTCAAAGAATGGTTGAGAGCTTTAAGAATGCCCCTCAAAGCACTTTCTCAAATCTTAGCAGTAGTTGGGGTATCCGCTTCTTAGGAAGAGTTCATCCTGACCACATTCAACAAATTATCTGTCTCTTCCTAACCAAAAAAGGATTTGGAAGTCTCCCTTGATTCCTCTTGCCTAACTACAAAGGATATCAAGCAATACCAAATCTGATGAGGAGCATACTTCTGAACTTGAGATCAAGGAACTCTCACCATGCCCAACAACAATCCTTATATGCATTTCAAAGACCAATTATCCAAGACTGCTTGGCATAGCCTAAGAGGGCATTGATAGTGGTTCAAATGGAGAAATGGACAAAGACCATGAAGATTACATATAGAATTGGTTCCAGATCACAATCCAATCAAAGTTCCACTCTCATCTTCAAATACTCTTTGTATCATGTCTTTTAAAGCTGTTGATTTGTCATGCTCTTGTAAATTCTAACTCTTATATGTTAGATCTAAAGATGAATATATCCTTGTACCTGATTTGCACATGGCTTCATTGCAAGTTCTCTTTCACTTTAAGGAGGACATATTTTCTTCGGTCTAGTAGGAAAGTTAGTATTCTAATAAATAAATGAAAATAGTAAAGAGAAAAAGAAGCCCTTTTCTGAAAACTAGCTTGTCTGGCTCAACTGGATAGGGACTTTGCTTGAAAACAAGGTAACTGGTGGGAAAATTTCCCAATAAAATTTGTAAATTTGTATGATTTCATCAAATCATGTATCTCTCAAGTCATTATGTTTTTACTCGAGTTGGTTGATGTGGGATTCCTTAAGGCCCACCTGCCGACAAGCCTTATGCGATCAATGTCAAAACATTATCTGGGATTAGGGTTAGGGTTATATAAGGTACCTTGGAGCCTGCATGCTTTAATGGAAGGTATCCTTATCATATACTAAGTAAATACGTTAATGTTTATTAGTGGATGAATTCTTCGATCCATTCAACTTTCACAAATCTATTAATGGCTAGTAGAATGTACCTAGTGGCTTGATCCCCATTGACATCAAAGGTGGGATATCTCACATTGGTTACAAACGTCCTCAATGATCGGTTATCCAATGATTTTTTCTTATGTTTGACATCGACACCATTTATTAACATATGAAAGATTTCACATGAGTGTGTGGCGGTTGAAGACTATATAGTTTTCAGATCTCAACACAGGTTTGCAGGAGTTTGGATTTTTTTATCAACATTCCCATTGTCATTTGCAGTAGTAGTCACCTTTCCTCAGTTGTTTGGGGACATACAAATCCTAAGGCATCGAGGAGAAGGTCACCTTCATCTCATCCTTTAGCACTTTAGTTCATGATTCATCCTTCAACATTATTCAGTAGATCAGATCAGAAATCACATTAGCTGTATCCATTCCATCCTCCACTTCATTTTGCAGCATTGAGCACATCAACAACAAGGTAAAACCTGATGTAAATTTGGTTTGTGATTATCTAATTCATTAGAAAGGTTAAAGAAACTTAATGATTCACCACTTCTCATTCCACTCATTTCATCTTTCATAAACCATTATCCTTTTATTTCCTTCCATTCATTATGCTTATACTTTGATTACAAGACCATGTTAATAAGAAATCCTTATCGTATAAAAATAGTATCATTAGTGTCTTCTCCTTCCATGAAAAAAAAATAGAGGATGAAGTCATTACTGCCATGAAATGATAAAGGAAACCACCTATAGACATTGTCCTTACAAATACAAAGTATGTAAGCACCCATTCACCATCTCCATCATCATCTCATTTTCATCCATTATGTATTCTGTTATGTTCCCCAAAACTTGTGGGAAAAGGGAATACGGCCGAGGTAACCACTAACCAATATTTTAGATGCAATTTCTAGCCAAACTGCATCCAGAGAGGGATCTCTCTTTATAATTTAAATTTGTTTATTTGAAGTTTTTATGCTAGTTATGATGTGCAGAGGTTTGTTTTAAATGTGTTTGGATGGTGATTTCAAACAGAGGTAGGATGCAAGTCTGAAAGATTTTATTCCATTGGGAAATGGAGTCTATGAAGATGGACTGCTGAGTGTGTTTCTGTGATGATGGGAAATACTACAGAGCAAGATAATCAGTTTTGGAACAATATTGAAAGCTAGTGATTGATGGGATGTAAGCCAGGGGATAAAGGGCAGTCAGGAATCCTTTATCATGGTGGCAGAGGGAAAGTGCATGATTATTTTCAAGGAGCAGTGAAGAATTCCTTGGAAATTTTCAAAATGAAGGAATTAGTAGAAATAGAAGCACTTAAGAATTTCTATTTATGCCAGTTCTGAAGAAAAATAAATAAGAGTAGGAATTGAACACAGAGTGTATTTAAACAAGTTCTCGGCTATTCTTTTTCCCTGTTGTTAAGATTATGAAACATATATGAGATTTGCAAACATAGAAAACACAAAAACACAGTTTAGAATAACTTATTGAGCCAAAGAAAGACACATGAATTCTATAACAGAATCCAGAATCATCACATCCACATGTAGAAGGTCCAGCAACAATGCATTTCAATAACCTTTGTATTAATAAATATTAGAGTTACAGTGCAGCTCAATAGGATAATCACGAACCCTGAATACATTCATTGGGGGGGTATTTATACAAAAAGAGTGTTTACAAAATATCTTGAGGATAAGATAAGAAGCAATAACTTCCTCCAGCTACTTTGTTAGAGAAATAAATGCCAAAATAAAGGTAGGAGTTATTGTGGCTGTGTTGGCTGCTTTAACTGATAAGATATTTTAGACCTTCCACCTAGAAATTCGGCTGGGAGTTATGTCCTTGATTTTCCTTCCTGCATTGTTGTCCTAATCTGTTCATCTGCTCTTGATTCATCTTTAATGTGTCCTAATCCTCACTTGAGCTCCTTCCTTCATATCTGCCACATTTCTTGCTCTTTTCTGAAGTGTACATAGGCAGAAAGATCCAAATTTACTTAGGCAAAACTTGCATCATACTCTGCCACCATTGTTCTGTAGGCAACTGATGTCTTTGTAATTTTACAAGTATTTCATCAGCCTCAGTATCCCTGTAAAAGTTAGGCTTGACTTCAAAAAGATGATTTATTTCATGTTCTATAAAAAACAAATTTTCCAATTTATCATATAAATTTTGTTCAGAAGGAGGCCCTGTGTCTTCGGAGGTGATGGATGATGCAGTGATCTGATTTGTTACATAAATGTTTACTCGGTGAGCATACTATTGATGTGATAATAGTTTTTGATTGCTGTTACTAAACTGGGTAGATCCTTCTGCTGCAAGTTTGTGAATTTCTTTGTGAAGGCATTAATGTCCATCTGCATTTCTTGACACTTCCTTTCAAAAGTTTGTATAAAATTTCTCATTGTTAGCACCTTCTTCACTGTCAAAATGGTACCTATCCTATCCGAGATGTCCAAAGCTGCTAGATGTTCTTTAGTATTGGTATTAAAAAAATGGATGAGCCTATTGAGCTTCTCAGGCATATTTCCTAATGATGCCATGGCCCTTTGAATTTGATCTTGTCCCCTTTCTATTAATCCAATTTGTTCATAGATTGTCTGAATTAATCGCCATTGGTCAGTAATGGACTGGCCAATCTTGGTCCACAAAATCATTTTAATGCCTGCCAGAGGTTTATGCAAGGTGATATCCTTTTCCAATTATTTCACCTTGTTCTCTAGGGCCTTCACCTCTCTGGTCTTCTCTGCCACAATTATTTTTTATTTGTCATAGCTCACTTCTAGCTTGGCTAGTCTTTCTTTTGCCTCTTTGAGCTCTGACATTTGAGCTTCTAGCTCTTTCATTGCCTTCATCATTTCTTCCATCCTCATGCTGGTCTCAGGCTCTATTTTTGTTGCTGTTGTAGCATCTGCAGTTGTTGTACCTAATGTTGATGCTGGCTCAGTGGGAGGGATTGTTGTTGTGTCTGTGGGGGGAGCAGAGATAATTGTTGGAGCTATTTCAGGTGGCTGGGAGATCGACTCTCCCTGCTTAGTTTGCAATTCTTTCTCCAACTCTTGCTCTGTCTGCATTAGCCTTTGATTCATTCTCATCAATAAATCCATGACATCCTCTTCTGATTTTTATTGTGCTAGTTCTATTGTCTGTGGATGGATGGTGACACGCAGATTCAATTGCTTTCTAAGGGCAGGAATATCTTCCTCCTTCTTTTTGATCAATGCTTTGATTCCCTTGGCATACGTGGGATCATGTCCCAATCCAACAATTATTTCTTCCAGAGTCTTTATTCGGTTGTCTTTGGCTAGAGAAGAGATATACTACAAATCCAATTGAGCAGATGTATTACTCAATGACTCTTTTAATTGGTGGGCCAACATTGGCTTGTCTACCAGTGTAGCATAGCCCATTTCACCCGTTTGTTTGTGCAATTATATTTGGTCTATTAGGTGTATGTCTTTGCCAAGGACCTCTAGATTGGTCCTTATGTAGTCAGCTGCAGACTGTGGCTATTGAACCTTGGGCTTGAAATGACTTAAGATCATTTTCTCCTCCTTGATGTCATAGGTTGCCATTAGTCTATGCTGTTTGGAGGGTGTCATCTTAAGAAATTGATTGTAGAACTGAATTCTTAATGAATCATTTTGAGCCTTAATATCCATAAATGATTGTTTGATGTCTGATCGTTTCTTGGCTTCTGACCTTGAGGAGGAGACTTCCATTCCATCCTGCTTCTCCCCTTCTTTTCTATGAGAGCTAGCAGAAGTCTGTTGGCTGATGGCCCTCTCTCCTCTTGTACTTTTAGTGATGTCTTCCACAATGTCATGTTCAGGAGGATCTACCCTTTGCCTCTTGGCCTCTTGATGTTCTGTTGACCCACTTTCAGGTGTGGTCTCTTCTCGATCTCTTTTCTTACTTCTCTCCTCAAGAAGAGTAGTTTGTAGTGCTGGTACCTCTGGTGCTTGTGTCTATAGTGAACGGGCTTGCCCTTGACTGTATTATTTTCAAGTAGTAGGCTATTCTTTCATTTTTTCTTGTTCTGCAACTACCAACTCCTTTCCCTCTGTCCCTGTTGCTGGTGTAGCCCTTTCCTGGGCAACCTGTTGAGTAGTTGTGGTAGTTGATGAGATTTCACCAATTTGTTGTCATTTTTGAAAGACACCTGCCCAAAAGAATATAATTCAAGGGTTTTTTCCAAATTTTTCATGGCTTGTTCCATTTTCTCTTCCTCAGTTAACTCTTCAACTAGTGTGCCCTCCACCCACTCATCTTGGTTAGCAAACGTTTCTATGTCAGGGATGCTGCAATGTTCATATGGTGCCAGCCTATATTTTACCCTTCTTGCATTGATAAAGTCGTATGGGTCATAGGGTACCCACCAAAAGCTTCTCTTGAGTCTGAGTGTTTGACCCAATATTTCATCAGCATCCTTCCATCCCTCTTTCTTGTTCATAACAAAGGGGCCTAACTGGTCTTTGAGTTTCAATCAGGCCTTTTTCTTTGTGCTATGGAAGTTACTCAGATCTGAATTGACGAATTGCCTGAAATATTCCAAGGCAAACAACCTCATTGGCACATATCTGGGCAGCCTGTAGGGGCATAGCTCACAGCCATATATCCTCAGAATAGTGTGATTCTGGTAGAAGTACCAGTCACCTATTTTAATTTTTTTGGAGAGCTGTAGTATTTTTTTCATATCATGTGTCAGTCTAGGAGGAGGAGTTCTCATCAGGAGAGAACATACTGGGTATACAAATAAATCAACAAACTCACAATAAGAGTAGGGAGAGCTGCGGACTTCATGAAAGATTGGGGTCCAAAAAATCACAGACCTCCTTTCCGCTTTATGGTCCAATTTCCTAATGGGGAATTGGAAGATATCTGGCTGGTAATATAAGAATAGATGATAGATATAGGATGAGTATTTAAATATTCCCTCCCTGTCCAACCTCAACAATTCTTCATGTATCTCGTTGGAAATAAATTTAGCATAGTTGTATTTGACACCAAGGGGCTGCCCTCGGATAAGGATAGACATCATAACTAGTATGGTTTCATCAATATGCTCACTTGTCTTGAACCCCAAAACAAAAGATATCATATCAACAACTAATCTACCCACTTCATTGAAAGAGGCATAGTGAAAAGGAGGTGGCTCCTTAGGTTGGCGATCTGCTCTTATGAACGCTTTGGCAATTCTAGTTATCTCTGAGCTGGAGAGTTTGGGACCTTCAACCAGCAAGTAATTCATCGTAAGAGGAAACTAGAGGTGGGTTGGTTTGAAGTTAAACATCTGATTGATAGAGTCAAGAGTAATATGAAAAAGGGTAGTCCCAAATGGACTCTTCGTAGGTTTTAACCCCATATAGAAATTACCTGCATACGAATTATAACTTGCAGAAAAATAAACAATGCGAGAGCATAACACATAAAACACATATACACAGAGATTTCCCACTGGATCCCAAAACCGAGACTACCAGCTTGATTTTTCATTATGTTCCTTTCAATGTTACGATACATAGTTATACATGCCGAAGCATCAAATACCATGGAGCGAAAACCATCGCGTCCAATACCATGGACCAAAAAACCATCGCGTCCAAAAAACATGTGCGAAAATCATGCACAAAACCATAGGTGGGTCCGCCCAACCTAACACAGGGTCCAAAACCAAAATTTTCTAGGGCGTTGCCCCGGACCCCATGAAGTGGGGTTACGGGTACCCCTCAAACCCCCTGTTAACTATGTGGAAAGAATATAACACACCCCAACAATCTCCCACTTGTTGTTTTCTTTCCACAGGGGGCCACAGGAGAACTTAGTCATTTCTTCAGCCTTGAAACACCTATTGTTTCTCTACATCAAGAGAACTTCTTAGAGATAACAGATTTTGTCAATGCATCTGCAGTATTCTTCAAAATGTCCACCTTTACCAGCAACACCTTTTTGTCTTCTCTCATATCCCTCACAAAGTGATATTGAACATCAATGTGATTTGTCTTTGAATGATAAGCAGGGTTCTTTGCCAAGAAAATTGCACTTTGGCTGTCACAATCTATCCTTATAGCTCCCTGTACTAACACCATACTTGAACACAATCTCTGCAACCAAACTACTTTCTTGCTTGCATGAGTGGCTGCCATGTATTCTGCCTCTGTAGTTGATAGCGCCACTACAGATTGTTTCTTACTCATCCAACTGACTGCACCTCCAAATATGTTAGACACATACCCACTTGTAGATATTCTTTGATCCAGATCTCCAGCCCAGTCTGCATCAACAAAGCCACGAATATCCAACACTATGTCCTATCCTGGTCTTCCTTGGTAGTACAAACCATAATCACTAGTGCCACGCAAAAATCTGAAAACCCGCTTCACTGTTGTCCAGTTCTCCTTCCCTAATTTTGACGTAAACCTGCTACTGACTGCACTTGCATATGGAACATGGGACATGTCCTCTTCCCCTTCTTGTGTCTTGGGACATTGTTCAGCAGATAACCTCACACCTATAGGAATAGGAACCTTCACAGATTTACTATCCTGCATATTAAACCTCTGCGGTATTGTCTCGACATACTTCCTCTAGTTTAACCAGAGCTTCCTCTTTGCTTGATCTCTTTTAATTTCCATGCCCAAAATATAGTTTGCAGCTATTAGCTCCTACTGCAACAGGTATTCATTTTTCATGATTGGCATTTCACAGGCCAAATATGTCATACTTTGCTTGCTGCAATGCTCCATATTTGCTCAAACAGTCTCCAAATGAAGAAGGCTACTTCAAGTTCATTCAATTGCCTTCAAATTTTGTAAAGTTATCCCGGTATCGCTACTTATAGTTAAAGGGAGGTCCAAACAGTTTAATCTTGGTCTCCCTAGGTTTAAATTTCATGTTTTAGAATATAGAGATTGTAAGTTTGTCCAAACAGTTTAATCTTGGCAGATTCTTAGATAGGTAGAGAAACAAAAGAGCCCAACAGCTTAATCTAGGCTCTGGAAGAAATAAGGGTAGTATGTAGATAGGAAAGCATCAAAAGAAAAATGTATGATGGGTTTGCAAGTCTAAGTGCACCCCCAAACAAAAGAAGAAAAAATGCTAGGCAAGTAGGCTGGGTAGGTAGTTTTGAGGCTGTTGAATTGCTGACCAGTTCCAAATTTTCAGGTATCATATCATGCAGAACATAATCAGCAAAGATTTGTAAGCAAAAGGCTCAAATGAGGTATAACTAACTCCCCTTCTCTATTTTCCCCAACCATTAACTAACATCCCCAAAAGAGGTCAAGATCTGCTTGACACCTCTTAAGTTCATCATCTCCATAAACGCTGGCTTGAGTAAAGATCTGCTTTACTCAAAGTTGTTCCATGCCTTCCCCTGAAGTATGGTCCTACCCCCTGTAACAGCCTAAGTTCTCCCGAACTTGGGGCTTTCTTGCCATGACCATATTAACCACTAACATTATTATTTAGCTCCCTATTCTTCCCATCCCCTTATTAATATTAAGTAAAATCCCCCTATGTAATATCCCTCCCCCTGGTTGAAAAATAACCATAACAACTCCCGGGAATTGTTCAGTTTATCAAAAACTAAGCAAGAACCCCGATCTCCAAAACCACCTCCTAGATACTATGGACTCCTTCCAAAGTATAAAGTTCCCCGGAGGTAGCCGGACCCCTTCCGAAACCTCAAGAGCCTTCACACCCACTTACTTAACTTTTCTCCTCAAAACCGTTTTCGCGTCGCAACCTTGCCCTCTCACATTCATGCAAAATATTGCCCATCCGTTCCCCTGCCGATGCGATATCGTGAAATCAGCGATCGGCGATCGCAAACGTTGAGTGTCCAATCCATTCACCCCTCCATCCCCGCCGATGCGATATCGCCATATCGCATATCGGCAGTCTCAATCGCCAAATGCCCGACCCAATGATCCCCCTCTTTCCCCGCCGACGCGATATCGCGATAGCGCATCGGGATCTCTACACTGCAGTACATCCAGTATCTCACCACGTCGCACTGTACCAGGGACCCATAGCTGACGTCATCCACCGTACAACCGACGCCATGCTTACGTCAGCAGCCAGAAAAGCCGAAAAAGCTTCGCGCAAGGAGAAAAATCGCACTTCGGAGCTCCAGATCAAGAAACAGAGGCAGTTTCCGATGCGCGAATAGCGCGAAGCGCTATTCGTGCATCGCTACGAGAAATAGGCCATTTCGAGGAATCTTTAGGGAATCTTATGATTTCCGAGCCCACTGCGCGCCGAAAGAGCCTGAAAATCCCCCAATCGTGCCAAAGGATCCGGTTTGAAGACAAAAGCAGATCATTTACAGAGTTTAAAGTGTATCACATCAAATCAGCAGGAATCAAGCGTGTCAAAGAGTATCAGTCGACGGCGGAAACCATCAATGTAGCGGCAAAGTGTATCAGAGAATATCTTGAGCAGCGGCCCAAAGCAAGAGAAAATTGAATATCTTCCAGCAGATTCACAGAAGGAGAGCGAAACTACTTGAAGCTCTCAAATCATAATAATTGCATATTCAATTCGCACCAAAGCCGAACTGCAGCCCTGAAGCACATTCACTCCAGCAGCACCGCATCTGGTCCCCAAGGGCCACCTCGTCACCCGTTCCGATCCAGCTGCCCCCAGCGCAGCCAAAAGGATTTACTTGCATTTAATTCCGGCAGCATTTAGATTTTTGAAGAGTTCTAAGCAGACCTGTCAAGGTCACTTGTAATGATGTCTTTCCGATATTTTGTTTATAAATACCACCCTAAGCGATATTGTGAAGGGTTGGTTGGTTGGTAGTAGTTGCTGGTTTGTCTTCTTTCCAGCATTTTCTCTGAGCAAAGACTCGTACTGTAACTGTTATATTTTTCCATAATCAAAGATTGCTGAAAGTATGGATTGCGAAACAACTTGTGTTTTTCTTAGCCAAGGAATGATCACGGAATTCCTGTGTCTCTACATGATGCAATAAGTGTTTTTCTTCCCTGACTATTTTATGTTTTAATCACATTTCCGCCTTTCTAAATTGCAGGAAAAAACAATAGCTTAAGATTTTTTTCATTACACCTTAAGTTCAATTTCTGCATTCTTCAATGTTTTCTTCAGAAACAGTTATGAGCTTGTATTCTTAAATGATATGGTTTACCCTGTTTCTTTCACATATGAGTACATGTCTTTGGAATTCTTAACTACTCCAGGATCCCACTCATCCACTTCTCCTCTTTGTCAGCATCATGAAATGATTCTCTTTTGCCTTTCATCCCTGATGCTCATTCCGTACTTTCAGCAGACCGAATATTGTATCTTGTGTGGCTATCCCGGTCTGTATCCCCTTGTGACCAAGAAAACGCTCGCATGCGTCAATCTGTGACTCCATGCCCAATGGTTCGAAACTTATAACACCTTACTGTGCCTCTTTGTTCAAGAATCCTACCTTCCTTCCAATCACAGTCAACATTCCCTTGAAGTCAGAAAGCTAGCCTAAAATCATCAACTAAGGTTGAATCTAAATGAGAGAGCCCTCTCCGATTGCAGGTGGGCTAGAACCTGCAATCAGAAGATTGGTTTGTGGTAACCTTGGATGTATCCCTACTAGGAGCCTAGGGACAACCTGAGTGATAACAGTAGCATCGAGATCTTTCATGTCGAATTTGGAGGACAATTGGGTCTTCAAATCCTAGATAATTTCTTTTTCATTTCCAACCAGCAACTATCATCCACATACAAGACTAGATAAATAACACAGTCACCAATTAATTTAAATTACACACAGTGATCTAGAATGCTTCTAGTGAAGCCAAGTCCCCGTATAAATGTATCAAATTTCTGATACCACATCCTTGGTGACTATTTTAATCCATATAGAGACTTATTTAACTTTCATACCAGTTCTTTCTTACCCTTCACCGCAAAGCCTTCAGGTTGCTTCATGTAGATTTCTTCTTCCAAATCCCCGTGAAGAAATGTTGTCTTCACATCCATCTATTCTATCTCAAAATCAAAAGCAGCAGCAACAGATAAAAGTAATCTAATAGAAGTTACCTTGGCAATAGGAGAAAAATAATCACCAAAATCAATTCCCGGCACCTGGGAATAACCTTTTGCTACCAACCGAGCTTTGTATTTCTCCACCTTCCCTTCTGCATTTGTCTTCTTCTTGAACACCCATTTGCTGCCAATGGTTTCCTTCCAGCCGGCAACTCCACCAGATCCCAAGCCTCATTTTTTTGTAAAGATGCCATTTCATCAACCATGGCCTCTTTCCAGAGTTTTCCATCCTCAGAATCCATTGCTTCTTTCACAGTTCTGGGATCATCATCAGTAACAGACAAAGAAAAATTTGAATAGAAAGCAGATGGACTATACTTTCTGGCTGCCTTCTTTCTCGAATTGATCTTCTCACAGCCGGAGTTTGTGGCTCTTCATCTTCTGATTCCTCCTCTGCTACAGAGTCTGATTCTTCCTCCTTTAGTTCAAACTCTATCTTCACAGGTTCCTTTGGTTGGACTTCATGTTTGATAACATCTTTCACTTCTCTAAACACCACATCTCGACTGTACACAACCTTCCGTGTGACTGGGTTCCAAAGCTTATAACCCTTTAAACCATCCTTATACCCAATAAAGATGCACTTTTCAGATTTACTATCCAACTTGGTCTGTTTCTCCTTTGGAACATGTACATATGCATCACATCCAAATACCCTCAGATGTGAAAGAGAGGGTTTCTTACCAGTCCATACTTCTTGTGGAGTCTTATCCTCAACGCTGATGAAGGTGACCTGTTGACCAAGTAACATGCAGTATCCACTGCCTCTGCCCAGAATTCTTGTCCTAACCCAGCACCACTGAGCATGCTTCTTGCCCTTTCCATCAACGTCTTATCATTTTTATGCGATCTTCCATTTTGGCTCACATGTATATGCGAGTAGTCTTATGCCGTCTATACCACACTTTATAGATTCTTCAAATTCCTTACTGCAAAAATCCCCACCATTATCTATCCTCAACACCTTTATCTTCTTCTCTGTCTAGTTTTCCACCAGAGCCTTAAATTCTTTAAACCTGTCAAAGACTCCAGATTTCTTCTTAAGAAAATATATCCATGTATTCCTTGAGAAGTCATCTATAAATGATACATAGTACACAGACTTACCCAGTGATGGAACTTTCACAGGTCCAAACACATCACTGTGCACAAGCGCTAATATTTGTTTCATCCTCTTACCACCAGAGGGGAAACTCACCCGATTCTGCTTCCCATATACACAATTTTCACAGAAATCAAAATCGAGAGAGCTATTACTCATACCTTCTACCATTGCCTTTACCATGAAGTATTCGAAGGCCCTTCTCTCCAATATGTCCAAGCCTTTGATGCCACAACATGGTCTTCTCTCCAGAGACCACTAGATTTTCTGCGCCATTTTCAGGAACCATAGAACTATTGCACCCATCAACAACAGCGCTACCTTGCGGCTTGTATAGAGTTCCAATCCGAACTCCCCGCATCAATACCAGTGCTCCTCGAACCATCTTGCAGGTATCCTTCTCGAACACTGTCTTTACACCTGCATCATCCAACTTGCTTACAAAAATCAGATTTCTGGCTAACGCAGGAATATGCAGAACACCCGGAAGGGTTCTAACCCTTCCACCTTGCAACTTCAACTTTACTTTTCCGCGACCAATGATTCTAGCCTTCCTATCATCTCCTAAGAAGACATCACACCATCGTATTTCTCATACTCGCAGAACCACTCTCTATGGGGAGTGAAGTGAAAGGATGCACCTGAGTCAATTAAACATGCCTCATGATCTACATGTGTACTTGAAGAAGCCAAGTACACATCCCCACCTTCATCTGAGGTGGTTTTCGCCTCTGCAGAAGGAGCATCATCAGATCCCTTTCCTTTATCAGGAGCTTTAGATTTACACTCCCTTCTAAAGTTCCCTTCCTTTCCGCATTTCCAGCACACCACCTTTATAGGTTTTCCTGGAGATTTAGATCTCCCTCTTTAGATCTCCCACTCGATGACTTATTTTTGTTTTTGTTCGGGGACCGTCATCGTACAGACAAGGCATCACCATTCTGGTTGTCCATATTTTTTCGTCTCATCTCCTTCGTCAACAAGACTGAGACTATTTCATCAAACTGCAAAGCAGTTGCATTGCTACCTATTGCAATAACTAGACTATCCCACGAATCTGGTAGAGAACACAACAGACCGATGCACTTATCTTCATCTGAAATTTTAATATCAACAGATGATAATTAACTTACCACAGTGTTAAATGCATTCAGATGCTCTGTCACCGAGTCTCCATCTTTCATCCTCAGGTTATACAGATTTTTCCGCAGGAATAGTTTATTCACCAGAGACTTAGATTGGTACAAAGTCCCTAACTTGTCCCACAGAGCCTTCATTGTAGCTTCCCCTCATACATTCAACAATACTGAATCTGAGACACACAGTCGTATTGTGCTCTTTTCCTTCCGATCCAACTTCTCCCATTCTTCATCGGTCAATCCCGTTGGTTTAGTCCCTGGATCTACCGTGATCCACTGATCTTTATCCACCAACAGATCCTCCATCTTGAGTTTCCACAACTCAAAACTCTGA
>APFE030147016.1:113179-127311 GCA_000404065.3 Pinus taeda
CCTTTTGTCCATGGTAGTTAGTCCTTGGAATTTGAACCTATGGTTTTTTGGACCATGGCATCTCGACAGACGTGTTGATCCCTAGTATTGAGTTGATGGTATTGGTTTGTTATGGTTTTGGCCCGTGGTATTGGTCCATGATTTGACGAAGATCTTGCCTATATAAAGCAAAGGAGATCATTTGGCTTGTGTATGCTTTTGGGTTGAATATCTTAAGATTTGAAATATTGGGTTATTGTTTCAAAAGCTCGATCTATATGAAAGTGAAGTAGAAAGCGAATCTGTGAAGGGTGATCTCTCGAGCGCCACAGGAGATGCCGCAGGAGGCACCGCAGGAGACGCTGAAGGAGGCGCCGCAGGAGACGCCACAGGAGGCGCCGCAGGAGACGCCGTAGGAGGTGCCGCAGGAGACGCCACAGGAGGCGCCGTAGGAGACGCAGGAGACACCACAGGAGGCGCTACAGGAGACGCCACAGGAGGCGCCGCAGGAGACGCAACAGGAGGCACCGCAGGAGACGCTATAGGAGGCGCTGCAGGAGACGCCGGAGGAGGCGCCACAGGAGACGCCACAGAAGGTGTTCTGGGTTTAGTTTTCTGTTATCGCGGATGTAGTTATCTGGGTGACTTACTGGTACTTGATGATCATTTGATATTTATGGATCCAGTTTGAAAATTTATGAAAAGTGGTCCTTGAAAGAAAAGAAGTAGGGGGTTGTAGCTCCCTTCCAGGAGAGACTGGAAAACGAGAGAGAGTTGTAGCTCTCTGCAGGCTGCAGCCTGCGTACTGGTAAAGGACTGCACCAGTACAAGACCATTGTAAAAGGAGTTTCTAATTTGAAAGAAGATAGAGACATATTGCAGCAGGTGGTTTTCACCCACATTGGGTTTCCACCTTATATCTGGTGTTCTTTGATGTGACTGTCTGTTTTTCTTGTTCATGCTCATTATTTTATGGTATTGGTATGCAAAAATAATTCAAAGTATAAATAAGAAAGATTCGGTAAAAGAATTAGATAATACTGATTCACCCCCCCTCTCAGTATTATTGTCAACAAAGGAGAACACTATACTTTAAGAGTAGTTGATGGTCATGAAGGAGGAGAAGAAACAACTTCTTGAAAAGATGCATGAGACGAAGATTTTACTCCATGATGCCAAGGAAACCCTGGCTATGGGCATGCTATGTCCATACATTACATCAATGTCCAAAGCCAAGGAGGCACATGAAGGATTTCCAAGAGCGAATCTCATTACATGTCCATACCCTCAAGCTTGTGAAGATTATGTTCATGAGGAATGAAAAAGTTGTATACGCACTTTGGAAGAAGATGCTCATAAGCATGCAACTAGTGGAAAGGGAAAACAAGAGGATCTTGAAAGCTCTAAGGTCATTGAAATGATTCTTGGTATTCCGAAGAGAGCCACTACCTCATCAAATTCACCTCATTAAGAAGGTGACAAAGGAAAAAGTGCAAGGTATAAATCTTCCTTTAATCAAGTTTCTTTTGATTATGATAAACATGGTAAATATTCACATAAGAATTGAAGAGAATTTACATGTTCTTTTTTTGAATAACCATAATGTTTCAAGATGTTGGAAGAAAATGGCCACATACAAGAAAATTTTAAAGAAAAAGTGACAGAAAACCAGAGGTCCATTGGATAATGGGAACCATGTTGCAAAGAAGATGCAATTGTTTTGTACTCATTTCCATAAGCAAGGTCATCTCATAGACAACTTTTGGACATTGTATACAGCAACTCTTCCATGACATTTGAAGAAGGTGGAGAGAGATTTTGGCAAGAGTGGAAAAGAGGATTCCATAATTGATGTGGGTCAAGATGATGTGCATCTGAAGGAAGTGCCATGGAAATGGTTTGGTAATAGGTGGTTTGATTTCTTATCCAAATAAGGCTTGCATTCTTTTGTTGATAGATGCAATTCTTTGCATTAAAAATGCATTTCTTTTCCTTATGAATGCATTACTTTTTTGTTGAAATTATTTTGCAACTTGTATGATGTAAGATGTTGAAAGTGGAGTTATGTTTGACTCACTTAAATACAACAAAGAAGGAAATTTAGGGTTACAAGTTGGTATGTGAATGATTTTATTTTGAATGCATTCTTGATGTTGCATATTTTCGCCAGGAAGGTGTGTGAAAGTGGGATATTTTAATCACTTCATTTGCAGAAAATTTTTCAATTTAGCTCTTATGTACCGATACATGTTTTTGGGCTTATTGTACTTGTGGGATTGTTTAAGAATTGTACACATACGTGAGATTTTGTGTGTGTGTGAACAGTGGAAGTGTTTCTAGTTTCATTGTGTTTGGATACATGCATGAGTTTCGACTTGTGTCGATTGTTGTCACATGCATGTCATATTGACTTGGAAGAGTTGATTTTATCTCCAAAGATGAAAGAGAGGTGTTGACATATTAATTTCATGAGATGTGAAATTCTTGTTGTTTATGAAAAGAATCGTCAAAGTTGTTGTACATGCTTATGTTTGGCTCTCAAGTCAAGTCAGTTGTTTGAAGTAATGTGTTTTCTTGATTTTTGTTTAGTCACTGATGTTTTATCGAATTGTTTAGTAAACCATCGAATAACACACGAAAATGTTGTATACACCAAGATGAAAGAGTACATGATGTGACAATTATTGCCTTGAAGGAGTAAAAGAAGAGGTCGTCGATTTTGCATTTCTTGCATAATGTGTTTTTCCATTTAATGGATTTTCTTGTGACAACATGTTGTAGGATTTCGGAAGGTCCATTCTATAGCAAGACGCTCATACTTAGCCTTCACTCTCAAATCATGACATGATTAGAATGTTAAACTGGAGGACGATAGATACAAGAAGTGAAAGGGGATGAGAGGTCAAAAATTTGTAGCCATTGTATACCATTGTGTGTGTTTACGCTAAGATTCTCAGTGGGAAGGCTATCAGATTGTATTAGCTTTCCGAGCACCAAGGGATTGATGTGGTAGAAAAAAGGTATTTTGCAGCCAAAGAGTGTCCAGAAAGTGTTGAAGTGGGTAAGTAGAAAAAGGAGAATAGTGGTTGAGAAACATGGCCATTTACAATGCAAGGCATGTTAGTGTACCCAGGTGGTTCTCGTCAAGATTTCTTCAAGTAGAATCAGTTGATAAAACTTGTGAAAGAGAATAGCATTCAACTCTCATCAGATAACAAACTTTTGTAGGTCTAGAAGCCCGTTAGTGGGAAGGAGTGATTAGAATCTGGATTATGGGTAAGAAATAGCTCAAAAATAAAAGTTCTTGGAATCACTTTAAACCTAAACAACCATGTTTGTCTCGGTAAAACAGTCCCAATGCAACTTGTTTCATTCAAAATAGAGTTCGTATGAGGAAGTTAGAGCCTATTGACTGCTTCACCAACGAGGGAAAAGTCTAAAAAACGTTGACTATGATGTTTACTGGGCATTTGTACATCCCAGTCAGTAAGGAGAATATTCCTATATAGGTGGGTGAATTATAGGTTAACAAGTGGTAGCACATTATTGGGTCTGGTTGGTCCAGGTGCACCAATTAGAAGGTGACATGTGGTAAGCCTAGAGGTCACCACATGCCCCTATAATGGTATGATAAAATTATATTGAGGTGTCAAGGCTTGATCCTACGACCTCCTCTCCACTAGCCACATGGCTTACCAACTCCGCTATGCATTAGTTCTTCAAAAATATGGCTTACCGCATAAACTTAAGGTTTGATGGTTTAAGATTTTGCAGTTAGGGAGGGCCAACCCTCCCCATGTGAACGCACCAACCGTTATGTCAAATTGTTTACAAGCAATGACTCCAATGTAAACAACGATGGTTAAAGTTCATCCATGTCAACACATCACATTAACCGCACGGCTAACTAACCTCTTGCACCAACTTAACCACAAACCACGATGATTAAGCCACCATGTGAACACTTCTATCAAAGCCTCCACGCAACAGTTATGAAACCACAGAGATTATGTTAATTGCCCATGTGTCCACCTCCTTTAATCATAGGAAAATAGTTAGTAAAACCATAGGGGTTAGCGCTAATCAGTTATTAGTTTAATTAATCCACCAATTAACCCAAGATTAATGGTGATTAGTAATAGGTCTAGAATCTATGATAGAACACTTGCAAACCCTAAGGGAATTGGCAGGAGAAGCTCATCAATACAGAGAAAGCCTTACAGAGAGAAGCTTGTTATTTTGACCAGCAGATCCATCAATCATTCGGTAATTGGGCCACATAATCATTTTGGAGGCACATATAAGTAATAATAAGGGTAGTGACAACACTTCTTGCACGATTTGTTTGGAATCATTTAAGGTGGGTGAGAAGGCCCACGAACTTCCATGCCGACATATGTATCACAAGAGTTGTATAATTGGATGGTTGGATAGCCAACATACTTGTCCACTCTGCCAATCCAGGTGCAAGCCCTTTTCTAATGCCTGAATGAAACATCATAACTTGTTTTCTTTCATGATTTTGGGATTTGTTAACCGTTTTCTCGTTTACCTAAAATTGCCTGCTTGTTATAATTAGTATTCTCATTCCATACTGTAGATAAACAAATCAATCTAGGTAAACATTGTAAATACTGAATACTAAGAAAAAAAAGACCCAGTTCATAAATATTGAATAGTGATACACAAAATCTATGTATGTTATATTTGGGAGCAACCTGTTAAGTATTATAAAAGTTTGGGAAATACAATTTTTAATATATACACTGGAATATACAATATTTAGATTGCATAACCTATTTTTGTTTATATAACATGTAATGTATATATTATTTGTAGTAAATATTTAAATAATAATCTATAAAAATTTATATGCTGATAGTATTTGGAGGAGACTCTATCACTATTCCTGGTGTGAAAGAGAGATGGTAATATTAATAATGGCTTATATAAAAGAAGGATAATAATAATTTGATATAGGATTAATGTTACCACATTACATAGATTTTAGTAGATTTCCGTTCACTATCTTTGACTCAATATTTTATTATTATATTATAAATCAGTGCACAAAATTTATTACTTTAATAATAGCTAAAACAAATTCATTATTCATATTATAATTTTGGGTTCCAAAGTGTAGATTCAATTATATTTTTATTTCTAGTATCAAGTACTAGAGATGTTGTATTTACTTTAATATCATATGTATATTTTGGAATGTTGTTGTTGAATATAGTATGCCCATTTTGATTATTTTTTTAATGGAACATCTTAGGTAACAATGACAATTTAGTGCATTCAGAGTTCAATGGAAAGATGTTGATTCGAGATTCAACCACATAGTTATTTATATTATCAATTATTATAGATGTTGCATTCTCTTTAATATCAAAAGAATATTTTGGAATGATATTGTTAAAAGTAGTATACCCACTTTAGCACTTTTTCTAAAGGAATTCATGGTAGGGTACAGTGATAATATAGTACTTTAAGTTTCCAATGAGAATGGTTGACCAAAAATTCTAATATTAATACCCTTTACACTAGAATATGGTAGGGAAAACACCTATTTCTTTGGTATTCTATTCTAAAGGTTGTTGTAATAGAGGTTGTTAGCTAGTTTGAAGAAGGGAAAAGGAAGGGAGTGAATCATATTCCATCGTCATGATAATCTCCCAACGTTTGAGATTTCCTTTTGCTTGATACTATTAAAATGAAAGTAGTTAGATAAAATATTACCTACTCATTATTATCCACTTTTTTTTTTTCTTTTATTCTCTATACAAACATTTTATTTTCTTTATTAAGCATCATATTCTCAAACATCCTTCATTGTAATACAGTACCATTGGCACCATTGTAGCCTCTTTTGTTGGCATACTTAATCTTACTGTGAATAAATAAGACTTGTTATTAAATAATATAATGACTACTTGGATTTGCTATGCTCATTAATTCTAGAATAAATCCATTCCTAGCCTTTATGATGTTCTCATATTTAGTTTTTCTATTAGCTAGATTATTATTTTGCTGTGAGGATGAGACTTTTGCTCAACCAGGTTGATTGTGTAATCAAGTAGATTCTCTATCTCGATAAAGCACTCATCTATTTATATTGTAACATTATTTTAATAATACAAGTGTGCTTAAGAAATATAAATTTGGTATTAGACTTAGTATGGGCCTACTACTTTATGAAACAATGTTTGATACTTAAAGGCAGGGGGCATGGATCAATATTAAGTCTAATTTAACATTTATGGAAATTTTCAAATTGAACATTCAAAGTTAGAAACTAACCATAAACCTCGTTAAAAACTTACAATGGGGTAATAATACAGAATTAACACATACACCATGAGAAATAAGCACATATGACACCAAGGTCGAACCTAGAAACTCTTCCGGGACAAAAAACACCAACGCTTGTTATTATGATGCAAATAAGAGCTCCTACTCTTAAATTTAATTTTGTTTGTAAGCCACCACTCATAAGAAGGACCAACTCTATTTGATTGTTTACTAGCAGCCACTCATAGGAAACACCAACTCCCTTGTTTTGTAAACACCTGATCAACATACCGGAAGCACCAATTGAAGCACCAACTAAAGAACCAACTTCATGGATTTGTTGCAAGCACCAACTTGTAGGAGGTACCAACCCCCAAGATTTCTTCAGATACCCACTGAGATGGAACCAACAACTTCCTCTATGTATGCTCCAACCGACACTTAATTAGGAACTTACTTCTCACATTAATTGGTAGCCACTCTACATATTTTCAGCTCTTTATTCTCCTTTACCCTTGGCCTTTTGTTTTGCTCAGTATCCTTCATTCATACTCATCTGACACAACACTCTATTCTCTACTCACTCTGCAACAACACATTGTTCTTAGCACTCAACCCCTTCTATTTAATTGACCGTCTCAGCCTCTCTTAGCAAAATAGAAACACTCTTAGCCTCTCTTTTACATCAAAGGAACACTTGACCTTCTCTCAGTAGTACTCAAACTTTAATAGCTCTCCACTTAGCTCACTCAATAATGCTACTGCCCCCAAATGCACAACTATAATCCTAGGTTTTGTTCCATTCCAATAGAGTGATCAATGTTATCTTTATAGTTAATCAAAATTCCCAACAATCTACTTAAATACATGATTTTCCATGTTGTTACATTAAAATTCTTGGCTTCTGCAATTGCTTTCAGGAATTGGAATGGGCTTTGTTCAGGCAACCATTGCATGTGCATTAAATCATAAAATGGGCACCTGAATGTCTCTCCATGTTAGGAAATAAATCTCAATCAAACATGCATGCAAAGAGGCTCCTGATGCTGATTAACTTCATCATAGTACTTATATCATACTCCTTGCATTGCTATTCTAGTATTTGATGAGAGATTCTACACCTAGTAATCTTTTCAATTTATTTTTTCATAGTGTGCAAGAAAGCTCAAGCAAGGTTGTTCTGGACAATGGTAAAATACCTGATCTATTTTCTTCCTGTCATCAAAGAAAGATCATATATGGTGAGTTCTCTTTGATCTATTCCCATTAAATTAGCTATGAATTTTGTGGTCATTGTTTCCTTAATTTAGAGCTCTTCACAGATGTCATTTCCTTCATTTTCCTAATCTTCATTCAAATAGTTGCTGACTCATTTTCATGCTTAGTGGTGCTAATGATATGGAATTTAAACATGAACACAACAAATGATAGGTATAACCATAAATAAAGAGATGAAGCAAAAATAATACTTCAATTTATTAATATCAGACACTGGAAATATGCTTACAAGCATAAATGGAAATAAATTTGCTAGGGCGATGGTAGCTTATCTCTGAGAAGAGATGTGATGGATACATGCATCTGAACATGTCACAATGAGGCTCAAAGGCCTATTACTTATTAAGAAACAATGAAAAACCCTAAACATCCAAAAACTTAACCCTAGGAAATGAAGCGCCAAACTATGGGCCCCGTTTTGGGTAAATTGGTACATCAACTTCCTAGGGTCGTAACTTTGACATACGATCTTCATTTAACACAAACAATACCTCATTAGAAAGATCTATTTGAGTACCATCGCTTGTCACTTACATATGTATGGTTGTCCTAATAATACATCACAAACGTCAAGAGGTGCAACATCACATAATACCTCATCTCTGAAGGGCTTGATGCTGTAGAGAGAGTGACACTTCTAGCATACTCGAAGATCTTTTCCTTGGTGAAGCCACCTGATGATGTATGGTTGTGGGTATGGTATGGTCAGTAGGCCTAGCTGCTTCATGACCTCTATTGAAATGAGGTTCCTTTAGCTTCCACTGTCAACAATGAGTTACAACGATGAACCCTTCACCCATATTTATGACTGGAAAAGGAGCTCTGCCTCCTATGGATATTCAAGCTCATTCTTCTAGGTCTTGGTAGTGGCAACAGTGGTGCTAGCCTCTACATCAATGATCTGCTTCCCTTTTTCATTCAACTTGTTGGGTTTTGACTCAGGATCAGAACATTCATCTAATTCTAAATCCTTCAACATGGCCACAGTGACTACTTGGCCCAACACTCACTTGAGTTATGAGTGGGGCTCATATGGAACTCACACCACTTTGCTATGTCCTTCTCTAACTTCATGGTTTTGTTCTTTCTTGCGGCTTCAATGGGTTGTCTTGGGTCCCACAATCTTGGATTTTTCCTTGGTTCTATGGTTTGGGGAAGCCTTTCCCTTGCTTCAGATTCACAGATCCAACATCTCCCTTCTTATATTTAAACTTTTGTTTGATCTTAATAGCATATCGATATGTTGTGCCAAGCGAGAAGATTTCCAGGAACTCCATATCACCGTGGATGTACCTATGTAGGCAACCACGGTATTTGAGTACCAAATGCCACTCAGAATCCTTGATACCCAAATTTGTGTGAAGGGTATCAAATATTGGTAAACTTTGGCATGTCTTGGTCCCTTTCCTACCGCAATGTGGTCCACTTTATGTATTTATCCTCGTAGCCCCCGATAGGGTGGTACTGTTGAAAATAATACTGAGAGGGGGGTGAATCAGTATTATCAGGATAATTATTCTTTTTCAAAACAACTGATATACGCTACTTCAATTTAATAAACCTGCATATGTACGCAGTTATGCAGAAGACAACCCGCGTATATAGAACATGCTTTTATTTTACTTAATCTTTCTGATGATGATAGTTAGTCAGTGATGCAGAATCCAATAACAGTATCCAGAGACAGTAGAACAGAGCAGAAAGACAATCAGACACAAGAACACAAGATATAAGGTGGAAACCCAATGTGGGTGAAAACCACCTGCTGCAATTCGTCTCTATCTTCCTTTTAAATTAGAAAACCTTCTTTTACAATGTATTGGTGCAGTATTTTTACCAGTACGCAGGCTGCAACCTGCAGAGAGCTACTACTCTCTCTCATTCTCCAGTTTCTCCTGGAAGGGAGCAGCAACCCCCTTTAGCTTTTGTACTAGCCAAGATACTAGTATGTAGGTGCTGACCTACAGAAGGCTACAATCTTCTCTTTCTTCCAGGGACCACTTTTCATCAATTTTCAAACTGGATCCATGAACATCAAACAATCATCAAGAATCAACCAATCTCCTTTCCACCAACTAGATCTGAAACAAGTAGATACTCCTCTGACAGCTGTACACAGAAAGCTGTACCAGAAACCATATAGCAGAAACAGAACCCAAAACCCAGCAGCAATAAGCAGAAACAGTTAGATCACAACTTAAAGCATATACGCAATTTTAACAGTCTGCAACTTGCGTGCATACGCTTCTGCGTATGGAACAATCTGCGTATACGCTCCTTTACTTCACCCAAACAGCATGTATACGCGCCTTTGCTTCACTGAACCTGCGTACAGATCTATAAAGGACAATACACTCTTCCAGATATTCAATCACTAAATAACCCAGATTATCAGACTTATAGATCAGACGAGTGCCACATCAAGCAGATCAAAATCAAACAGAGATACTATCATTTAGCTTAAGATTATGACCCATGAATAGACCTTATCCTTCTTTTTGTGCTAAGGTTCCTCCTTCCTTCAGATCCAGATCTGCGTCACCATCCAATATACCATCTCTAGCACTTTTTTAGATCTTCAATTATAATCCAGATGGTGATTTTTCACAAGATCTCCTTCCTCTTTTATAGTCCTAGGCCTTTCTCAATACCATGGTTCAAAACCATAACATTTCAATACCATGAACCCAAAAACTGTGGATCGGCACAATTGACGAGACGCCATGGTCCAAAACATAGGTTCAAGTTCCAAGATCTAACTTCCATGGACCAAAAGAATGATCACCAAGATATACGTGCTTTTGTAAAGTATAACCCGTGTGTATATGCGACTTTGTCTAGATGAACATGCGTATATGACTTTTTCTACTTTCTGAGTGCCTGAACTGTATATGACTTTTTCTACTTTCTGAGTGCCTGAAATGAGATCTGTTACCAGAGAGGGTTGCCATCAAGGACAACACTTGTGCCATAGCTCCAAACCTGTGCCATAATGCCAACAATCTCCCCCTTTGGACTTGATGGCAACACCAAGATTCATTCTCCTCCTTTGTCATCAAGGGCAAAGGGTTGTGCTCCCCCTGAGTATATGCTGAAAGTTTCTGTGCTGACCATGCTCCCCCCTGACTGTAGCCAAGATCTGCAAGAAAAAATATGTCTTTGAAGAAGAATACAAGACCTTCCTATCACCATAAGACTTAGTACATACATCCATCACCCAACCAAGTGGGGATCATCCATCCAACCGAGTGGAATACATCAGACATTTACATATGATGATAAAAAATATGACATCTTCCTCCCAGGCATAGTGGGGAAACTAATATAGGCCGTTACATGACCTTGACACCATATAAGAAAGAGATATATGACATAGAGACGAATTATTGAAAATCATCAACAACTGATAGCAGCAGCAACTGACAGTGAGCATTCAGATCAGCAACCAATATGTCCTTCTGTTTGCCTTCTGTCTTTGTTCTTTCTGAAATCAATAACAGCGATGGACTAGAACCGAAAGCTTCTAAACTAATGCCAACAATGCATAATTAGAAGATTATCTGCTCCTCCTGAACCGGTGCCGGATGGTCTCTGTCAGACCCTTATCAAAATATCTTCAACCAGAGCCTGTTCCTTCTGATATCCAACAGACCTTCATATACGCGACTGTCTCTGTACCGACCGGCGTATGTACGCTGATACTCCTTGTACAACATGCGTACATCCAATTTTCTCTGAAAGTTAATCAGCAAGATGATACATTCACGACTCCCAGCTTCTGTCTGAGATATTCAAAAGTTACCCTAGGCAGTGGTTTGGTGAAAATTTCAACAACTTGTTCCTTAGAAGGAACATACTCCAGTTTGACCTTTTGTTCCAACACTTGTTCCCGAAGAAAGTGATACTTGATCGGTATATGCTTGGTCTTTGAATGCATGACATGATTTTTTGAAATGCTGATTGCACTTGTATTATCACATAAGATGGGGATAGGTGGTGTGAAGGTGATTTGAAAATCCTGCAAGGTCTGCATCATCCAAAGGAGTTGAGTGCAGCAAGATGCAGCTGCCACATATTCTGCTTCAGCTATAGATAAGGCAATCGAACTTTGTTTCTTGCTGAACCGGGATACTAATCTGGAACCCATAAAGAATTCTCCTCCACTTGTGCTCTTCCTGTCGTCCACACTTCTGGCCCAATCTGCATCTGTATAAGCATGAAGTGTGAGATCTGTATCTCTAGGATACCACAAGCCATAGTTTTGAGTCCCTTGAAGATATTTGAAAATCCTCTTCACTGCTTGAAGATGAGTTTCCTTTGGATTTGCCTGAAATCTCCCAACTATTCCCACTGCATGCATGATGTCTGGTCGGGTACCTGTCAAATAAAGTAAACTTCCAATCGTAGACCTGTAGGTTGGTTGATGCACAGCTGCTGATTCATCATTTGCACTGAGACTGCATCCTGTAACCATGGGAGTACATACTGGTTTGGCATCTTCCAAGCCATATTTCTTCAAAATCTGCTTGAGATACTTGGTTTGAGATAAGAAGATTTCTCCTTCCTTTTGTTGGATTTGCAAACCAAGGAAATATGTCAGTTCTCCCAGCAAGGACATTTCAAATTCTTTCTGCATGACCAAGGCAAAGCTTTGACTCATCTCTTCTTCATTGATGCCAAAAATAATGTCATCTACATACACAACAAGTATTAGTAATTTGTCATTTTCAACTTTTATATAAAGATTGCTATCTGCTGATCCTTTTGAAAAACCTTGTTGATGAAGATATTTGTCCAAGTGATTGTACCAAGCCCTTGGAGCTTGTTTGAGCCCATAGAGAGGCTTTTTCAATCTGCATACAAGATTTGGATCATTTCCAAGAATGAACCCATCTGGCTGTTCAATGTATACTTCTTCTTCCAAGTCTCCATTCAGAAAGGTTGATTTTACGTCCATTTGAAATATGAAATTTTGAAAATTTGAGAGAGCAAGAAACATTCGAATAGCTTCAAGTCTTGCAACAGGAGCAAAAGTTTCTTCAAAGTCTATTCCTTCTTGCTGCGCATACCCTTTACAAACAAGTCTGGCTTTGTTTCTAATTACTTCTCCATTTTCATTCAGTTTGTTTTTGAAGACCCATTTTGTTCGATAACATTCTTATCCTTTGGTCTAGGAACCAACTCCCAAGTGTTGTTCTTTTCGATCTGCTCAAGTTCTTCATCCATTGCTTTTACCCAATGTTCATCTTTGCATGCTTCTGCCACATTTTGTGGTTCAACAGAAGAGAGAAGTGCCAAATAGCTTGAAGTTTCTGCAAGAGTTCTTCTTGTTTGTACACCTGCTTCTTTCTGCCCCATAATCTGAGATTCTGGATGATTCTTCTGAACATATCTGGATGGAGTCTTTTCTTCTATTCTTGTTTGCTCCTCTGGTTCTTCTTGAGGTTCTTCTTGAGTTTCTTCTTGAAATTCTTCTTCTTCATCATTCTGTCGTTGAGGATATCTTTCATCTTCTTCGATGTCTTCATGATGTACTTGTCTAGGAATGTATCCCTTTTCATCAACCACTACATCAATGCTTTCAACAATTCGGCCAAGTCTTTTATTGTAACATTTGTATGCCTTGCTGTGTGGAGAGTAACCAAGAAGAATTCCTTCATCTGCTCTAGATTCAAGTTTGCCAAGCTGCTCATTAGTATTCTTAATATAACATTTGCTCCCAAATATTTTGAAGTGCTTTACCGTAGGAATCGTACCATTCCAGTGCTCATGAGGAGTTTGAGTGCTATTAACCCGGACATTTGTTTTATTGAGAATAACAACTGCAGCATGAGCAGCTTCACCCCAGAAAGTAGCGGGAGTTCCTGATTCATCAAGCATAGCCTGAGCCATTTGTTGAATTGTTCTGTTCATTCTTTCCACAACTCCATTTTGCTGAGGAGTTCTTGCTGTAGAGAATTCTCTTCTTATCCCATGTTCTTCACAGAAATCAAAAAATTCATTTGAAGTAAATTCCCCACCTCTGTCAGATCTGAGGCACTTAATTTTGTGACCTGATTGTTTCTCAGCCATGGCTTTGAACGATTTGAATTTTTCGAATGCTTCATCTCTGTGCTTCATGAGTCCTAAAACCTGGAGAAATCGTCAATGAATAATATCAGGTATTCTTCTCCTCTAGGTGTTTTTTTACTGAACGGACCGCATGTATCTGTATGAACTAGCTCAAGAGGCATGCTAGCTGATCCTTCTTTCTCTGGAAAGTTAGTTCTGGTCTGTTTTCCAAATTGACATGATTTGCATATGGTGTTGTCAGAAATTTTGATATCTGGAAGATCTCGAACTGCCTGATATTTGCATGCTTTCCTTATTTGTGAAAAGCTTAGATGACCCAACCTTCGATGCCATAACCAGTGCTCATCATCCTTGCTTAGGTAGCATTGTTGTTGTCCTTCTTCAAATATGTACATATTGTTTGGAGTTCTTTTGCCTTTGATCACTGTTTTACCTGTATCAAGATCACGAACAATACATCCATTTGATCTGAATATCACCTCGGTTCTTTGATCACACATCTGACTGAC
>APFE030147016.1:130226-288309 GCA_000404065.3 Pinus taeda
ATTTTCTACTTTCTGAGTGCCTGAACTGAGATCTGTTACCAGAGAGGGTTGCCATCAAGGACAACACCTGTGCCATAGCTCCAAACCTGTGCCATAATGCCAACAGGTACTACTCCTTGATGGTCTCCCAGAACGAATTCCAAGTGGGTGTGGCTGAAAATAGTGAGGTTATAATTTCATCCTTCTGCTTACAACAGGTTTCCCAACATTCCTTGATTTGGGGGGTTGCTTTGACAAGTGAAAAAAAGATCTTTTCCCAGCTGGAAAAATCATGAATGGAAAAATATCCTTCTAGAATATTTAACCATTTATCTACAACATCTACATCTATCTGATCCTCAAATATGGGAATATCGAATTTAACTTGTACCTAAAAGGGTGTGGCATTTCCATAGTAGCTGCTAGAAGTAGATTTGTCGCCCCTAGGTAGCCACTAAAGGATCTCAGCAAAGTTTTCCATCATTGCATTCCTTTGTTGCTCGAGGGCTTCTTCGAGCAATATTTTGATAGGATCTCCTGCCCTTTCATATTTCTTTTCATCTACCATGGGAGGTTGTTAGGATTTGTGAGGCTGGTCTTGCAAAGGTTCGACCAGTCTAAGCCCTAACTCCTTATATCTCGACCTCGTTGGGGAGATGTAAAGAAAAAGAGAGAAAGAGAAGACTACTATGATGCCACTGATTTATATTTAAACATGAACACAACAAATGACATATATAACCATAAATACAGTGATGCAACATAAATAATACTTTAGTTAATTAATATCAAATACTGAAAATATGCTTACAAGAAGAAACGGAAATAAACTAGCTAGGGAAATGGTAGCTTATCTCTAAGAAGAGATGTGGTGGCCACATGCCTGGCTCAATGGCCTATTTATTATTAATAAACAATGGAAAACCCTAAACATCCAAAAACCTAACCCTAGGAAATGAGGCGCCAAACTTCTGAGGGTCATAACTTTGGCGTACGATATATGTTTGACGCGCAAAATGCCTCGTTAGAAAGATCTATCCAAGGACTACAACTTTTGAATGGTCCATATTTCTCTATGGCCCATGTTGCCCCTTTTTGTCTCGAAAACCATCGTTTAGTCCCTCAAAACAGCTCTGGAAGTTCAAGACCCAAACAAACTGCCAAAAATAGTAAACTGTGCTACAATTTAGTAAGCTGAAAAACTGAAATAAACAATGGTTGGTGTCCAGGTGGAATGGGTGGGTGGCCACCAATATCCACCTATATCAGCTAACCTCTTAGATAGTTTCTCATAGTGCCATTTTCTTTTTTATGCGCCCATATTCCATGGTCAGCAATCGCGAACAAAAAAACTACAACTGGGATCCCCTGTGCCTCTCCTTATTATAGCCCCAATGACTTAACTTCCACTCATTAAACTTGTACGCCCTTGGTATTATTTATACACAAACCCAAGTCTTGAAATTAACCTTAGCTTTCATCCTCCCTCCAGGATTATGTAGAGTGTGGGGTTCTCCCATTGCGTACATTAGCCAATCAAAGTCCTACGAGGTTCACTTGTAAGGCCACCACAATGTCTTCCTATCCCGATGCCTTTTCTTTGGTTTTGGCCCAAAGGCACATGGTCACCCAACACTAAAAACCTTCACAAAAACATGCTCTAGATGTGTCTTTCATCACTTGATGAAACTCTCAAATATCAACGAAATATTTCATCTCCGAGTTATGTTACCCCAACACCTTTATCCTAAAAATATAAACAATGCACCCTTGTTTTCCTCCAAGATGAGCATTGTGGAATGTGTCCTATGGGGTCCTCTAACTCTTCTCTCATTGGATATTTCTTGTGTGTTGTTGTCCTGAATTGTCTCGAAACTATCCTCATGGTAGTTCTACTTTGCTCCTTTTCAATCCTTTTGGGATGAGTTGTCCTGTTGCACCACCTAGCTTTACTCTCACTCGTGCTTGACTCTATTGCTATTAGATTGACATGTCCCAACACAATGCTCCTGTTCATTTTCCTTTTGTGCCCTTAATTTCATCTAGGGTGATCCTTGCAGGCTTACAGGTCCCATGTGGTCCATCTGACACATTTTCCATTGGCCCACACTTTGAAACAACCATGTCAAACTGACACTCATTTGACCTATTGGTTCTTTTGTATGTTGTTTATAATCTTTCATGATCATGTCTATGGGATGATGTCATGCTAGAGTGGTAACACACGTCACACATGTTTGGCCCATTATGCCACCCAAACATTTTGAATCTACCTTCCACATGTCCCATATACTAACAAAATGATGACATCACCTCACCTACTGTCATCTAGGGTAGTTTCACTACGCAACTCCAAAGTTTAGCAACCTTCCTTGACTCCCAGAATTGTGTAGCAGTTTCTTTCAGTCTAGCTTGAAATGGACATTTGACACTTCCAGTCTTTAAGATTTTCTCTTTCCTATTGGAATCCCATAGTGCACAGAGATCCTAGCCTCCTTTGGCCTCCATAACTACCTAGGGGTGTATCCCAATGTTCTCCCTCAGCTAGAGCTCACTGTCCTCAAGAACGGTATAGATTTGGCTTTTAGGAATCTCTACTGCCCAATCCTCCTTGCCTCTAAAAAATGCAGAGAATTGAACTCCCTTGGCTTCACCATGCACCATCCACTACTGACTTGAACTGCGCAATGCTATCTCCTAATGGCCACTACGCAATTCTTTTTTCCTCAATGAGGATTGTGCTCAGAAGTTCCTCGGTCAAGCTTAATTTGTGCTTTGTACATCATCAGTGATCAACCACTCTCCCTACTAATTGGAACTACACAATGTACTCTCATTGAGCCATGTATCCTATCCTGTGACTTGTCCAAGCTCAATCCATAGATGATAACCCACCATCTTAGAGTAGGAATTTTTTAGATTGGTGTCATCTCATCATGAGTGAATTGTAGGAACATCTACACTCTCAAGTCATGGTGAGATGGTGAAGAAGGAAAAGTAGTAGGAAAGCATGCCTACATACTCCCTTGTAGTTGAACCAACGAGTGAACCTATTGAGACCAAGAAAAGGGACACAAGTTTGAAACCAACGCCCAAGACCATTGAAGGCCCCTCATCATCATCAAGCTCTGTGGAGTAGAAGAGAAAGCACATCCAAGAACACATCTATCACTCAGCAACAACATCCGCTTGTAATTTCCACCCTAGAAAGCTAGTCCATGTTAGCAGTGTCATTTCAAGTCATGTCATGAGTTGTCAAAGGCCACATTACTATTATGAGTCACATGTATCATAAATTGAATCTAATTTTTAGTGGAATTCCAATGGATACACATGAATATGAAGATTTGTACTAGTTGAAAATTCATAGGAAGTTGAACAATCATGACGGTGTTCAAAGAGTCACAAGGGTTGAGCATCACCCCTTGGTTATATATAATCCCTCATTGTATGAGAAAATGAATTTTCACCTTGCCTCCTCCTGCAAAGAATAGAGAGTTTCAGTCAGTTCTTTGAAGAGCAAGGAGTGGCTCCAATGTCCCACTATTGGGGCTACTGAAGTAAAATGTAAATATGTGTCTTGAAACCCTTGCTTGATTACAGAAGCCTTTTTAGGCTAGCATGTTTCCATGAATGACTTATGAATGTTTGTAAGGATATTCTGTGAGCATTTGTATTTCTCTGTTTTCTTTCACATGTAATAAGATAGTTGAACTATTTATATTGTTTTAGTGATTATATTGTTGGGAATGTGTTGTAATGGTTTTCATTGTCTTCTCATCCTTGTGGATTTTTCTATGTGATACTAAACATACCTTTCCTTACTTACCAATTATAATAACCATCACATCTGTTGTGGACTATTACACTAGATGTTAACCATCTATTCCCTTGTTCATTGGTTGTAACATCTATTGCATCCGTTGTGAACTATTTTGGTGGTTGTTGGGCAAGCCTTTCTGATTCATGTATGTCTCCTCCTCTGTGGTACTATTACCTCTCACTTAGAGGCTTACTTTTCTCCCCCCTTTTGTAGTAAGAGAACCCAAACAATGTTATGATGCACACTCACCTTGTTGTTCAAAGACACCATTGTAGCACTCTCCTATGATGATAGCTAGAGCCAAGGCAGATATTTGAGGATTTGGCAACTTGGCTTTTATACTAGATGGGACTCCTACACCAAACAGTGTGAGGTCTAATTGGACTTCATATTGGGGAGATCCCCTTGGTTGATGGATTTCCAACACCGTCAACAAAATGGCACTAGAAGGAGGTCGAGATGATAAGTTATGCCCGTGGAGTCTAGCTTGAATCTCTTATCTAAAATAGCCCTTTCCCAAAACATAATCCCTAGATGTTTTTCTACATATCTTAATTGTACCATCCCTGTGGAAGTTATTCATGAGCTATCGAAATTTAAGTTCGATGGAGAGGGTGAATCGAATTTTTGTTAACATGTGTTTCAAGTTGTCTAACTTTGCTTCTATCATGGAATGGGTTCCAAAGATGTCATGGCTAGATTACTCACACTCACATTCGAAGGTCATGTTAACCATTGGTGCCATATATTACCCATTGCTTCTATCCATTGATTCGATTATCTTGCCATGATGCTGTATAAATCTTTTGATAAGTATGCCAACAAATATTTTTGTGAAATAATCTGTCATTTAATAATGAAGTCTGATGAATTAGTTGAGGATTTTTTGATCAGTGCCTTCACCTCTATTGTGAAATTCCTAAAAAAGAATTGACCTCCCATTTCTTGAAACAAGAGTTTGAGTGCTTGGCTCATGTCTCCTTATACGATGAGCCTAAATCTCGTGGATCATGGGGTGATTGTAAGACTAGGAAATCTACAAATTGAATCCCCAATACATCTTCTCATTCTTCTCCTCCTTCAATGGATGAAATTCTAGAATGTATCATGAAGCCTTCAATTAAGACTCACTCCATTCTATAAGATGATGCCACTCTTCACATTCAGTACAAAATCCAATACAATAAATTCATTCAATCGATCCCCAAAATTGGGTAGTAATCATCCCAATGATTATAACTCTATTTTTGTATGTCATGACAACTATGCAAACACAACATATTATCTTTCAGTTCTTCTTGAATATTTTAATTTAGATCTAGAATATGCTTCAGTCAAAGAAGATCTTCCTATCGAAACCGCCCCTTCACCTCACTATCCCTTGTATCCTACCATTCACAACACATCCAATTGTAATAGAGATAATCCATGTTCTTTTGTTTCTTCATCCGATGAGTTATCCCATCGATTTATGTTGGCTTAGGGGGTCTTGATAAATATTTAGAGATAGTTACGCCAACCAACAAATCCTTACACTACTGGCCCTTTCGGCAACAACCCATGTAACGGAGGCTGCAGTCTCACCCGATGCAGTATGGGAGGGGTGCAAAAACCAAGTTTCTGCATACATAGACTAGTGTGATCTCTTTTAGCAAGTCAAATCTTCCTTTGCACACATCGATACTCCCTTAGGGAACACTACTGACACTTCGTCAAAATGGCCTTTAGACCTTCGCGAAGGTCTACGATCTGTCTTTGTAGACTTTTAATAGTCAATCTATCCACTCACACACAGCATAAAGTAATCCTAAATTAGGGTTTGTGCAGATTTACTTAAATTATTCGTAAACATCATATATTTCATCATAGTCTTCGCGAAAATACATAAACATGCATTACGTATATCATTATTAATTATTCAACGGGATTGCGTGACATTAAATCAATATTCCATAAAACACATTATTCATAGTCAGCATATATCATAAACAAATGTAAACTTAAATACACAAGTGTTCTTCAGAAACTGTCTTTATTGATCTTCAATACAGTATTACAGACTCAAAATGACCCTGCGCACTCAACTGCAGGCATCCACACACTCAACTACAGAGCCTTTATTCTCCTATCTAACCCACTTCTTTGCACTATCACTTCTCTTCTATTGACGCATTACATCCCAATTCTACCTTAGACTCTCTAAGACACACCTATTTATATCCTTTTTCATATAATCCGATGGTCTGCAGATCATGGGTGGATCTTGAAACCAACTCAAACTTTACATAAACAAGGGCCTAAAACCCCTTTGACTCTTAATCATCTATGAGCTTTGCATCCACAAATCATGGAGGCTTTACATTAATTACAACAATGTGTCAAAACTTGGGTTATCTTAACCCCAAAATGGACCCAGAGGACCCCATCCCAATAGGTACCTAACACAAAGATCATGACTCACCCTCGAGTCACTCAGCCGGCATTGCGATCTTACTGTGAAGATCCCCTAACTCCACCTGGATTACCGTGACTTTAGAAACACACTTAGTTGTCGCATGCTTGACTTCCTCCACTAATGTTTTTGTAGCTGGTCCTTTTCCAACCAACCTCATTGTCTTTTGTGTCTACTACAACCCTTTTATCTTATCCTGGATAGTGGTTGTGACTTGATAAGATTATTCCAATTATGGTTGCAGACAGGCCTTTAGCATGGCCTCCTTCTTTTGTGCTTCCTCTACCTACATTAGGAGTTGCTTTCCATCCTATAATTTGGCTAGGCGCTGCGTTCGTGCCATGGAGTGCACCGTTTCCCTAACTTCATTGTATTGTCGCTGCAACTACCTGAATTTTGTATTCAATGCCTAAATGTTTGGATCCTCCTACAAATTGATCACCAACTCCATTGCTTGCTCAAATAATTCCGAGAAGTTAGTGACTGTGGTATCCAAGGTGGTCATTCCTTCTTTTATTGCAGCTTCGCTGCTCCCAGACCTCAGACGGAGTCGATGGCTGCAATTTTAACTACAACTCTGTGATATTCAAATTGAGTTCAAATTGAACTCAGCCAACCTCGTCTCCAGCTTCACGCACACCATCAGCTAGTCTTCTCATATTTTCTTTTGGTTGTGCATCATCTAGGATATGAATCTCATGCACTACCTTGCATGCCTCTATGACCGCTAACTCCAAGGTGAACTCTGTCCCTAGAGCATCTCATTTTCCTTTAAAGCGTCCATTTTCTCATTGAACATATGCTCATTACTTACTTTTTAATTACTGATAAGGTTGAGGGCGCACTGCTCTCGGGCACTCAATTCAGCTGCTACCCCTGCATGCAACATGTGGAGGGTCTCGTTGGAGAGTGATGCTATATTCAGCATGATGTCCTTGATTGTGCTCAAAATAATGCGATCATTAGTTGACTTTGCACGGAGAGACCCATCCGACAATGCAATAGTCCTAAGGTCAAGGTACCTTACTAATTATGATGCTTGGCTCATCCTAGGTCCCAGGCTCACTTGCTCTGCACTCAGCTATCTGGTACCCACCTGTATCCTTCTTGCTTAGATCTGGAGCTCACACAGATCTTTTTGGATGCTCCCCAGCATCTGCATATATTGTTGATCGAACTACTTCAACACTTCAGTCGTAGTATCACAGATTATATCCCCAATCTCATCGAGATCACTCTTCATCAAGACCATGGGATCACCCTATGACTTCTATGATTTTTGCTTCTTCCTTGTATCTTCGTACTGCTCCTTGTTGCACTTCTTTAGAATGAAGGGGGTTCTCTGCCCATCATCTCCTCCACCACCTTGCTTTGAAATTTCTTCCTCTTTTTCTCCGGGAAAGGTGACTTGCATTGTTGATGTTCTTCCTACTCCTTGGTAGCACTCTCTTGCTCCATTCAAGCCTTCTCTGTGGCTTCCTTCTTTTTCTACTCTACGAGTGTACACGCAGCTTGTTTAGTTGCCTCCTTTCTCTTCTACGTAGCAAAACTTCCCGCACCCTTTCTTGTTCCAGCATCTAAGTCTAAGGGGGTGTGCCACTCTACAGTCCATCTTACCACCACCTCCTCCATAATTGTTTCCATCACCAACTATGGAAAGTCATCCCATTATTGCTATGGATCCTTTAACACTTGAAGGTACACTCTGTGGAACTCAGCATTGAATGCTATGTAGGCTGACAGTTGCATATACAAGGTTGGAGACAACCTCGGACGTTGGTTAATGGCCATAAGGAGACTCGATTCCATAAGGACACAAAATATTTTATTCTCTATGATCTGCTCAGGGTCCTTTATAGCCCATAAGGAAGCGAATTGCGCTACCTCTGACAATCCTTCCTCAAGCAGTGGAAACTGGCTATCCTCTAGCAATTCCCACACGACATGTACAATGGATAACAATAACCAAGCGTAATGACATGAATTGGTTTCATCCTAGGCCTCTCGAAAGTTTGCGAGGAACTCCTAATAGAGGTATCTGGACCAATTGAATTGTATGCCCTCCGCGCACTAGGTAGCCGAGGAAACGACAGGCACCGAAACTTCATCTTTTCGACATTTCCTCATCACCTTCCTTGCTAATATCTAGGTGGCCAATTGAACTGTCAGATTTGTGATAGAGACGATTGAATACCCTCTCGACTTCTTCACAAGGTTGTAATCTCTCTTCATTCTTTCTGTGATATCGTTTTCCCCATATTTCCACCAAACTTCTTAGCTAGGTTCAGTCCTTCGTATGACAAGTGTGTGATCTATGAACCAGCATGTCACTCATGGAGATAGGCCCTCCTAGCCATAGACACCCATTGTGGACCAAAGTGAGTAGTTGGTGCACGCAGATTGTGTTAATGGGGGTACGTGATAATGGGGCATCCACAATAGACTAAGTATCCCTGAGTTCCTAACACTGCATACCCATTCCACTATTTCTAATATGGTAAAACCCGATTCCGCATAGTAGACGCTCTTCATGTCATTATTCATCTATAAGTGTGGAAACCTAACATGATCTGCGAGGTCCCAATCCTCCATTTTCAATAGTGGGATCCACGTGAGCCACATACCTTCAAAGGGAACCTGCTTAGGTAACAAGGGCATGGAAATGGTGAACTTCTCAACATTTGGGTCCCTTGGGACCTTCGTCTTTTCCTTCCGTAGAGGGATATACTCATGTAGCTTCATTATAGATTCATCTCCTTTAACATCAATGTCTTCGGTACCCTAACCGTCTTCCGCCTCCAAGTCGACCACCTTCTTGGACTATTTATCTTTCTTCTACTTCTATGTGGCAGTATGCTTCTTGGGGGACTCGTGCACTAGCAATGACTTCTTCTGCTTATCCTTCTTTGGCTTGGTTGTTTGGGTCTCTCTGGTAGGGGTAGGTTTCGGCCTAGGCAACCACGGTGCCATAGGCATAGGAGCTGGAGCTTCCATACTTACAACTTCTGAGGTAGCTCCTTTAGATGCAACATCGTCACGTGTACTCACAGTTTCTGCAAGGCTTGGTCCAAGCATTTTCTCTAGAATGAACTTCTGATTTAGCTCAGACAACTTAGAAAATGTAGGGCTCATGACTAAATATTCCCAATACGATCGTTTTATAAGCGACAGATAAAAAATCTCACTAGCAATTCTGAGAGCGCAAAGAGTTCTCTGTTGGACCGGCACGCGTAATTTATAGGGGTTTTGAATTGAAATATGACCATTCCCCCCAATTTCTGAGAATTAATGTTGTTTTGGCGGCAGATCTTCAAATATTTTTTTCCTTAAATTCCACCAGCCCGCTCCTCTTAATGGTCTTTTGGTTGTCAAGTCATTTGTAGTGACTCCAATAGTCACTTTTTTGTTATGTTGTGTGGCACCTCCCTCCATGGCGTAGCTTCCTGTGTGCAGCTTCCTATGTTGTAACTTCATTATTCTCTGTGCAACCTTCCTGCTGCGTAGTCCTCCAAACTTGGTAGTGTAGTTTATAGTCCCGCGCTCCCTTGCAACTACCTGGAGAACTAAGACTGTCCTTCTGCCATATAGCCATTGCGTAGGATCCCCTGTATACAACTTCAATCGGCTGCCATTCACTCTTCCCAGAAAAGGTTCTCCATTCATCTGTGTTGGCTGAATTGCGCCTCCCTCTGTAATTTCTTTAATAATATATGGCCCTAGCCAATGCATTAGGAATTTTCCTAGAAACTTAGTGAATTTATTATCATATAACAAGACAAGATCATCTACCTTGAACATGTGAAGCTTGATGTGGTGATCGTGCCATGCTTTTTCATGTTCCTTCTATACTTGCTAATGAAATCCTTCCAAACATTGATCCTCTTCAACCTCCATTAGCTATGCTAGCCATTCTTCCAAGACCTCAGGATCTGCCATACTTGTGAGAGATGTTATGCAAAAACTAGGCACAATATACTCCATCAAAATTACAAATTCTACAAGATATACCAATCTAAGCCCCATCTTCCTTGTCATCTTCTTGCAGGTAGTTGTATAAGCCCACAGTACTGCAGGTACGTGAAAATCTCAGTCATTTCATGGCGTGTTATATATCTTTGTTAGTGGATTCTCCAAAATCTTGTTGAAGGCTTCAATAATTCCATTGGCCATTGGGTGATACAGTGTACTCTGGTAATGGTAGACTTTGAATTCTTCTATCAATGCATTGATCGTTTTGTTCAAAAAGTGTGTACCTCTATCACTCATCAACATTTTAGGTAGCCAAATTTAGTTAAGACATACTGAAACAAAATATTTGCTATTGTAGCCCCTGTACAATCCTTAACTGGCTATGCCTCTGCCCATCTGGTTAGATATTTCATCATGGTGATGATATAGCACACACTAGTTTTATTCCCTGGGGGCTGAAACGGTGCAACAAAATCAATTCCCCATTTTTAAAATGGTTACAAAGATACTTGAGTTTGTAATGGAAATTCATCCCTTCACAATGGTCAACCCTTTCTCTGACATGGATCACATGCCTTACAATATGCCTCAAAGTCTTTGTGCAACATTGGCCACCATAGACCTGCACATAAAATTGTCTTCCCAGTTTCCTTTCCTAAATAATGACCTCCTGCAGCCCCTCCATGAGCTTGAACGAGAACAATATCCCTCTCAAAATCTAGCACATATCTTCGTAATATTTCATCAGCACCCATCTTATACAAATGTCCTGCAATAACTGCAAAATCTATCATCCACACTACTAAATCCTTCTTTTGCTGACTTGTATACCCTTCTGGTGCCATTCTCGTAGTGAAGAACTGAATGATATCTAAAAAATGATTATTTGTTGTGTGCATTGTAAAGAGATGTACATCTGGAAACCCTTCCTCCAGATTATTGGGCTCCTCTCCTATTTTGATCCGTGACAGATGGTCAGGCCCTGCATTTAACCTCCCTAGATTCAAAATTACTTCAAAATCACACTCCTAGAATAGTAGTAACCATCTACAGATCTTCCCCTCGACACAGGATTATTGACCATGTATTTCAAGGCAGAATGATCTGTGTACATTTTGAAATGTTCACCTAACATATGGTGCCTAAAATTTTGTAGTGCATGCACTACATCCACTCCTTCACGCTCAGTTGTTAATTAATTCTTCTCCTCCTTCGATAATTTCCTACTTGTGAAGGCTATATGATGGTCCATTTTTCCTTCATCAGCTGCCGTTAGAACTGTACCCAATCAAATGCAATAGGCATCCACATGTACGCGAAATTCCTTTTTCCAATCAAGGAATACTAAGATCGACACAGTGACCATCTTTTCTTTTAATACATCTAAGTTGCACTGACAGTCTTCATCCCAACAGAAGGTTGCGTCCCTCTTCAACAGTTTCTCTGCAGGCACGGTAATTTGAGAATATGCTTTGATAATATTTTTGTAATATCTCATATGTCCCAGCATCATACACAACTACTTTATGCTCCTTAAGGCTTTGAAATTCACTATCACCATGATCTTGGCAATGTCCACCATCAATCATTGTTTTCACACAACATGACCCAGCAAGACCCCGAAAGGAACATGGAACATGCATTTCTTCAGGTTTAGCGTGATCTCGTATCTGCAACACGTATCCAACATTAGGCATAGACTTGTTACATGGTGCTTTACTAATCCAAACACTTTCCCTTCATCAAAGTATACTTCCAGGAACTTATGAATGAACTCCTTGAATGTTGTGATGACTACATGAGAAAATATCGCGGTGCATTATTGAGTCCAAAAGGCATCACAATGTACTAAAAAAACCCCACTCTGTTACAAAGTTCATTTCACTCATATCCTTAAGCGCAATCTTAATCTAATGATACCCCAAAAAGTTTTTATTGAATGAGTAGGCCTCCTACCCTCCAATGTTTTCTAACACTTCATCAGTAAATGGCATCGAGAATGGATCATGGACACACACATCATTAAGCTTCTGTAGATCTATGCAAATCCTTATCTCGCCCTCCTGCTTCTTCTCTTGAACCACCATGAGACTCACCCAATCATTTCCTTCAACTGGTTCTATGATTCCTATTTTCAGCATCTTATCCAACTCTAGGTATACCATCTCCTTATATTTAGGATTGAGGTGATGCGGCCTCTATTTAATAGGCTTTGCATTCAGCTTCAGAGTGATCTTGATAACACCCAAATCTGCTACTATGCCCTTCAGATCCGAAAAATTGGTAGGGAATATATCCTGGTATTCGTAAAGCAACTCAACAAATTTATCCACAGTAGTGTCATCCCAATAATATCCAATCGTTGCGAACATTAGGTTTGCTTTAGTGCCAATGTTTACATTCTTTGTTCTCAACAACACAGTGATGTCCAAGTTGTCTATTTGCAGGCCCTTGACTTCGTGATGCCTTTCTGCCTCCAGAATATTAATTTTTCTTGGATCTTCATTCTCCTCTTCAGCAGTCACATTATAGCATTGTAATGCATGGCACAACCAGGTGCCCCAATCTAGTTGAATCCATTCCATAGGTTCTTGTGGAATTCTGAAGATAACTACCTTAATCTCCTATAGGGCTTCATCAATGCTTGTGAAGCCATCTTCAAAAGTAAAGGTCAATAAGAATCCTTCCCTCAATATATCCCACTCTGCGGTGCCATGGCAGAGCTACGTTTCTAGATACCAGTTCATGGGAATTGTGTCCAAAGTATGGTACAATGTGTGTACCCACTCTGGCTGCAATTTTGTCACCCATGATTTAGTCCATTTTGCTAAGTGGTTGCATAGATCGTCCTTTAAATTATATTTCTCAGTTAATAGAGTGTTAGTGCTATAGGATAAAATGCACGGTGTATGGAGAATGAATATACCCTCAATGGTCTTCCAACGACCTTCGGCAGATTGCAAAATTATCTGCAACCATCACAAAGTTACATGGATGTTCATAAAAATTAACTAACTATCAAAGAAGGAGAAGTAGATTACCTCAAGCCTCTGTGTATATTTGCTGTAGAACACAATGCAGCTAGGTGGAAATCCCCTGAGCCGGCTCCAGATCAAGTCCTGCACATAGAAGGGACAAGCACAACCATAACATACAACTCTGATAACTAATACATGAATACATAAAAAAAAATCTAGTTACATATAACTAAGCTACACATGCTAAAAGGTATTGGAAAAACAACTAAATGAATGATAGTAGCAACACCACGGAGTAAATAGTACAAATATAGTTCTATATTAATGTCGGGAGAATGATTACAACCATCTGTTGTATCGGCCTTCCCTTACCCCTCCAGCTTCTCTCTCTCTCTCTCCCTTCTTGCCAACTTCTTATGATTTTAGACAATGCTCAATAGTCAAGTATGTTATCTTTTCAAATGCTCTGACCCCTATCACCATAGGCCTAGCTTTGCATACGTAGAAATTGAGTTAGGGTTTCCACGCTCCTTGTTGCATTCCCTCAATGAAGTTGCCATGCTTTTTAGCTCTTCCCCACTTTCCTCCTTCATTAGGATTAGAAATCCTCCAAATAGGTTGAATTTTGATGTTTCCCTTCCTTTCTTGAGTAAATATAGGAACACATATCTAGAGATTTATGAGTCAGTTCATTCCTTTGACCCTTAGAACTTCAGTAGGATCCACTAATGTTGTTCTCGAACTAGTAACTTGAATTAGTTGGGTCACTAACGCACCCTTAGACTTGCAGAGAAGCTTTATAAAGCGGGTTGTCAGTGCATAGCCAGCGTCAGTGTGAAATCAATGCATGCGATCTTGGTATTTGCTTCAGCTATCATTTCTTCCCCCCCCCCGAGTTGATTAGGAGGTCAATTTGTTGTATAACATATTCCCCCTAAAGTATGAGATCAGAGGGTGTGATGATGGCCGAAATACTTTAATTAACAGTAATTTTCCTTCAAAAGGAGAGAGAGGATTGGAGCTTCGGGTGGTGTGGGAAACTTGATACAACACATATGTACAAAACTACTAAAATCATGTCCTGGGTCAGGAATTCCCATGCTCAGTAGCTATGTGAGAGCGATTTTCTCCAAATAGATATGATGATGCTGGCTGTTGATAAGCACAATGTGGATCTGATGTCATAATATAATCATCCTGATAAGTTGCCTCCGAAAAACAATATACACAACTTGGGAGAGGAAACAAAGATGAGTGATGCAAGCCTCTTCCAAAGGTCTTGATTTCTGCTCCATTGAACAACATAGATCGATACATGTGAATATATGTGTTGGTTTCAAACATGCATGAAATCATCTGATTACCAATCAATAATGGAGACCGTTAATAGATGTGAGGAAGGCTACCAATAATGGTGATGGTCTCCAAGATGCACAATAAAATCTAACAAGTGTGAAAGATGTTTTTGTTGTCGAACACCCGTCGAATCACTTAACCAAGAGCCAATAATGAGAACCCCTTATCAAACACAAGGCAATTTGCCACTAATGTTTGCAAGTACCAAGGCACTGAATGTGTTTCTGGGTTGTCTTCTTAGATAGAGTGTTGAATTTGATAGAATGATACCTGTCAAAAGGTAGGCAATAATGTCTCCTACATCAATCAACACAAAATGGGACAAGAATGATTTTTTTTTTGAGGAATATTTGAGCATTGGGTCTAAAAAATGGAGGGCATGGTGAAAGGATATGCCTGATGGGTTGCTAGAGGAAACACAGGTTAACCCTTGAACAATAGAAGGCACGACAACAATTTAAACCATGTAGCACTAGACTCATGGACAACAATGAGTGTTAGGATACAGAGATGCAAGAACATCAGGGTATATAGGCTAAAACTCATAGGATGGTAGGATTCATATTGAGAGGCCATCATAAGAAAGGTTTATATGAGGGAGTGCCATGTTCAAGGGAACGACTGGTACCAAACCATGCTTTCTAATACTAAATGAACTTTTATTGTCTACCTTCCTGTCTAATTAGTTTAGTGAGTCTAGATGGGTACACTCATCGATATTTTCATGTTTTAAGACTCTGAAAAGGATCGCAAAAATAATGACTCTATACCCTATCTGATTAGTTTAATGAGTCCAGATAGGCAAAATCGTCGATCTTTTCATGTTTTAAGAGTCTAAAAAGGATCGTAAAAGGAGCGACTGTATATCTTGTCTGTGTAGTTTATTAAGTCCAGACTAGACAACTCGGTGGTATTTTCATATTTAGAGAATCTAAAAAAATTGTAAAGAGCAACTCCATGGTGATCCCTTTGTCATAGTTGTTAACCGGGTGTGACAAAAGGTTTATAGTATACCGAGATCGGTTACTTTTCTATGAGTGAATCCATTAAATCCGGATAAAGAGAAACCTATGTTCAATGGATGTCGACCTCATTTTGTTACGAGTACGAGGAGATGGACTAAACTCTTTTTTCATCATGAATTTTTTATGAGTCACGCGATGACTAACTCAATACCTTAATCAAATTTTAACGAGTCAAATGAAGAGAAATCAAGGTATATTTTTCAGTTTAGTGAACTAGGAAAAGGAGGTAAAAGAAATGCTCAGTCCTCCTTCATAGATTTAATGAGCTCAAAGGAGCGGAAAAACGACGAATTTTTGATTTAAGAGCGAGAAATGGTCCCAAGAAAGAAAGTGCTATTGTTGTTCCTGTAAATTGTTAACGAGCCTAGTGACACAAACTCGAGATTTTTTAGTTTAACGAGCGGGAAATGTACCCAAAAGAAAGCTCAGGCCATCTTTATAAATATTTAACGAGCCTAAAGACAAAACTCGAGATTTTTTCAGTTTAATGAGTGAGAAAAAAGTGCCTAAAAAGAATGCTCTAATGGTCTTTTTCAGTTTAATGAGCTAGAAAAAGAGCAAAAAAGAGTTGCTCAGACCATCCTCATATATGTTTTATGAGCCCAACGATGACAAACTCGGGGATTTTTTTATTTTTTAGAGCAAGAAAATATCCCATAAAAGAATAGTTCTCTTTTGAGAATTGCATGCAACTTTTACTACTTTTCATTCCTGAAGGTACTTTCATCAAAAGGGCAGGAAAAGTATAAAAGGTAGCAATTCCTATCATATGGGTTCATGCCTGATAAAAAATCATGGAGAATGGACTACTTCCTCTTTAATGATTTCAAAAAATCATGTCTCCAAAAATAAATATAAGGAAATGTTTTGAGCTTTCACATTCACCATTTTTACTATTTGAGATTTGTGAAGGCATTCTGGAGCTAAAGAGGAGCATATTTTCCACAAACCATTGCAGGATATCCAAGTGATCATTCGATGTGCCGTTAGTCCTAGGTCTTGCTATATGCATTTCTTAACCTTTCTTGACAGTTTTAGCAGTGGAACTTTGCAGATCTAAGGTGCCCTAAAGCCCTATTTGTGCACTAACACCCTCCAGATGGCCTGTAGGGAGTGTTAAATACTCTGTACGAGCTACTAGAGGGTGTTAATCCTCCCAGCGTATCACTGGGGGTAGTGTTAGAGTTGAAGTGTGTAGTTAAAAACCTCACGCAAGGATTCCTGAAGCTATTTTACCCCATTTTGACTATTTTAGGGTTATTTTGTGCAGGTTTTAGGCCACAATGACTAGCCTATGGAGAGAACGAGCCCGTGATAGCCAGGAATTGCTGATGTGAAATGATCTAGCATGCATACTTGCATTGCGCTACTGCAGTTTACTGAAGTATGCAAAGTTGGAGCTGATGAAAGGGCAGGAGGATTTATTGAGATGGACTATACAACACTGGATGAACACGAGCAAGTGTTCAGGATTGGAGATCAGAAGCTGGTTATTGACCGTGATGACATATACTTTTTAATTGGTTTATCATGCCATGGGGAATAGGCAAATGTAATCGGTGTTAGGCTAGATCTACGATCTACCCTAGAGTTGGTGCAATCCTACTGCATCCCTGAGAGCATACTAGTCAGCAACGGAGTCCCCATAGAGAGGATAAGGTATAGATCTATGAGGGAATTTTTATGGTTGATTGTGTGGTTGGCGGGGTCAAAGAGTCCCCACGTTGCAACAAAGGCCCAATTGTTTCTTACAATTGACTGTGTCCAACCACAGATGTTCAACTCGTGTGAAGCAGTGCTTCGCTAGTTGAATGCAAAGTTAACGACATGCAAGACTCATACCCAACAAAGTTTTGAGTATGGCATTATCATAATTTCATTCTTTCTTAAAAGGGTCCCTATTATGTACCCAAGGATGAGCTTAGGTCCCCTTGATCTGAGGGAGCCGAGGCAAGGTCGCTGGTCATCACTCAATCCTCGCAGAGGAGGAGGACCGATTCAACATTTCTTCGGGGAAGATTTCTTCCAGTGGATTCGTGGCCAAATTGTGATGATATATGATTATGTGTATGAGGGCATGGACTTTACTGGTGACCCAAACTTGACGCTACCGCCTGGGACCAATAGCGGTCCTCAAGGTGAGAATGAATTTTGACAATACTTTAAGTATTTTTTGGCTTTTGAATGTTTACGTAATGTTTTTATAGGAAAAATAAGTACTAACATGAATTTTTATGCTTAACACATATGTGGTGCCATTACGACCTACAGGCAAACCCCTCCATATGCAACGAGGCGACCAACTACCTGCTGGAGGGGGCGATGCCGATAATATTCACGAGGTTTTGAGGAACCTTGAGGGTTGACTATGGGTTCCCCCCCCCCCTTATTATGAGGGAGATTCCCACTCATATGCAATAACATACAGTCAGTGTACCTGAGCTATTTTCAATTCCTGTTTGGAGGATAGCTAGAGAAGTTTTAGCATTTCAGGAGCAATAGGCTCTTTTTAGCAGGTGTTTTTGGCATAGCCAATGAGTGTTTGTAGCTGGGCTTTTCAGCCATTTTGCACTTAAAGCATCCAAGTTTTGGAATATTTCGATGTAAAAGCCTGGATTTCAATATATATTATATATATTATATAATATATATATATATATATATATATATATATATAGATATATATACACACACAAATATTTTGGTATTTTGATGGCATAAATGTTTTTTAAATGTTTTCGTAAAAATTTTAACTCAGTAAATTTTTACTTTTCATGCATGCTTCTATAAAGAATGAGACAGGTTCCAATCTAATACATAGTTAGCTAATGAATCAACAACCGCATTAAATTCTTGAGGAATGTGTTCATATGTGATTATTTCAAATTCACGTTGCAGGAGTCGTACCCTTAGATAATGACGTAACAAGGTTGGATTACGAATTTGATAACGATTTGTCAATTGCATAACAACTAGCTAGGAGTCTAACCTCACCACCAGATTAGAGATGTCCCTTGATGACGATTTTGTGAGAAGTGAAATTACGGACATGTACTCGACAATATTGTTGGTGGGGGTACCAAGAAAGACTCCCCCAAAGAAAAATAGCTCTGACTGAAGTGTGTAGATGACCCAAGCAGCTGATGCAATGTGTTGTGTGTGACGATTGGCACCATTATGTATCCTACATATGCTAAGGGTAATGAAGGCATCTGCATTGCGAGAAGAATTTATGAGACAAGTACTCCAATAAATATCAAAACAATCCAATCATAGCAAAAAGGGAAGCAAAAGTTATGAATACATAAAGTTACAAACCAGATGCCTAGTGCAATACTAGGCATAATACTTTTTCAGATAGAGCCCATTGCTGGGCTCCATGAGCAGACTCCTTCCCTATCCTAGTTGTGGTTTGGGAAAATGAGTAATTTACTTTACCTTATCGGGATCAACTTTAATCCCGTACACGGAGACAATGAATCCAAGTAAGCATCGACACTCGACGAAGAAACGGCATTTAGGCGGATTCAGGCAGATGTTGTAAAACCAACACCTTAGAAAGATTGCTCTTAAATGGTTTAGGTGTTGCGTTCGATGCTTGGAATAACCTGGAAGGTTATCCGAGTAAGCTTGAACAATATGCTTGATATCATGAAATGTGTGGTCCATGGATCTTTGAAAAGTTGCTCCAGCATTCTTTAAACTAAATGGGAGTTGTCAATAGGAAAAGATGCCCCATGGGAAGACGAAGTTGGTTTTATGTTGGTGTTTGGGTTTTATAGCAATCTGGTTGTAACCTGAGAATCCATCGAGGAATGAAAATGATTCATAACCAGTGCAGTCATTGATGATTTGGTCGATGAATGGTGTTCGATAATTATCCTTAGGACACACAGAGTTCAATTCAGGATAATCGACACATATTTGGATGGTTCCCTGTTTTTTATCAACAGGAACCATATTGGAAACACATTCTGTTAAAGGAATAGGATAGATGAAACCAACATGTAACAATTTTTCTACTTCATTTTTTATGGCTTCCATTTTACGGGGATGGACCAGTCGAAGTCTTGGATGGAAAAGTTTTTCATTGTTGTAAAGCTCGATCTCATGCTCGACAATAGACAGATCTATGCCAGGCATTTCCTCATAAGACCAAGCGAATACATCACGAAATTCCTTAAATAGGTAGGTGAAGCTCGCAATTTCCTCAAGATTGCAATCGACTTGAGTCTGGATGTTTTCCAAGTTGCTTATCTTGACAAAAATATCAATGAGGAATTTCTTTGAAATATTACCCATGGTTCCTTCTGCCTCCAAAGTTTGGATGGTCTTATAGGGTGAGGAAACAATTTTTGGTATGTCAAGGGATAGGATGTGACATGGTATCATGTCAAAATCAGATATCAAAACATGATGATGCCAATCCACCCAAGGTCACTCTTCCAAACTCATGATTTCTCGAATAGCTTCATCCGTAGGTAGGACTTGATGGAGTGGATCGAAATAACGACCATTTATGGGAGGGGCAGTGGTACAATTGGTTGGAACCAATGTGATCGGAGATGCGGATGTAGATTGAATGGCTTTTTAGACAATTTAGCTGGTGACAGTGGCATTTGCTCTCCGTATGTGTCAAGGCCTGAAGGAGCTAGTAGGATCCATGGATCGGTCTATTCATGAGGAATAGATGAAAGCATGTTCACTTCCTATGAAACCTTGGGTTTTTGAAGAGGAAAACAACCCATGAGGGAAGAAGTCTTCAATGGACTAGTACCGAGACTAACGTAAGAGTCAGGTACACCACCTACTAGGGGTACAAAGCCACTTGGTAATGGGGAATAATCAGGGGTGCAAAAAGATAGCTAATCTATTGTAACTACCTTTCCATCTAATGGAAATAGGATGATGTGAAAGATAGTAGATATGATGGTTGTCATGGCATATGTCCAACTACGACCCAACAAGAGATTATAGTCAAATTTTTTTATCTACGACTTCTATGTCCACCGTTACCATTTTCCAATACAAAGTGATGGGGTATCTAGCTAGGTAACCTTTTGGGATGAAAGTGTGGCCATCAAATGCTTTAAGGGAATTTGACGATGGGGATAGGATTGGAGAACCCAAGGAAAGCCAACATGAAGCCGACATGACACAGGTAGACGCACCTTCATCAACAACAGTTCAGTGTATACTTTTATCTTTCGAGAAGATGTGCACTTGAAATGCATGCTGGTGAGAAAGGGGAGGTTTACACTTTTCCATGTCAAAAATAGCAAGCATGTAATCCTGTGGGTTTATACCACCAATAGCCGAAAGCAAAGCTTTCCTTTGTTCTGGGCATGTTTGTAATACTTCAAGCACCAACACAGCTGATGACGCTTGCGCCAAGTCTACTACAATGCTATAATTTTGCGCGGCACGTGTAGATGTATTGTGCATTATGCATTGAAATGCCCATTTAGGGGCGCAAATTACAAGGTCAGCAACCAGCCTTTTGATATGCAAATCATTGGATGGCGCTGGGATTTGACTTGTGGAAGGTTCCTCTGCATGAGCGTCAGTATCTCCATAAGATTTAGCTCTTGTTTGTAGATCTACTATTTCAAAGGTGTAAACAATAGAATATCCTTCACCAGCTAAAGGATGTTGCAAACCATTGTTTCCCCCTTGCGGGGGGTTGGAGTTGGTTTGCAATAAGGTTTTGTTCTTGCTGAGTGGGAAAAGGATTTTTAAGGACAACAGGGGTCCTACCAGTATCCTTTTTAGAAATGTATTCTGTGCATTCTTGAAGACGCGAACAACTATAGGTCATGTGGTATTCAACACAGATTTTTCAAGGAAATTTGGTGGGTTTATTGTTTTCATCATTAGGAGGTGCAGTGGCCTTCTGTTTTGGGTTTGGATCTTATTCTTCTTGTTCTTTCCACCAGGGTTTTGCATAGACTACACAGAGTTTATCGCGGTGGTAGGAAAAGTAGTCGATTTGGTAGAGAGGCCCACTGACATCTGGGCAATGTGACCATTGAGTTGTTTTACAACAGCCCTAGAGTTTGTGCTGACAATCCCATTGGCATGCACTTTGGGGTGCTAAGTAGCGAAACCATTGGAGTTATGAGGGGCATTGGGGATTATGTCGTAAAGAGTGCCAGACTGCGAATATATCATATCTAAGTGTTGGGCTCGACGTATGGATTGGTCTTCTATGACTACACCACCTAAAGCAACATCTTTAGCAATTTGCAAGAGTAAGGACTTACAGAACCAATCTACTAAGAGATAGTCTAGGAGGAAGGCTTTACCTAACCTCTGCCTACGTCTCCATTCATGTATATGATCGGAGATGTGGGTGGTGATATCTTGACGTAATGAAGTAAGGAGCTATGTCCCAATCTCATAGCAGATAGGTAGCTAGAAGTGCTTTAGGAATTCCATCACTAAAGCGTCGAAGGTGTTTACTGATGTGCATGGTAACTCAATGTACCATTTAGTTGTGTTGCTAGTGAGGGTGCAGTGAAAAAGACATAACCGAACACTATCATCCACCATGGAGTTTGAAACACACCAAAGATGGTAGGTGGTGATATGAGTGTCTGAATCCTCCCCTTTCTTTGCTTTGAACTTGGGGATGTCCGTTGGTATCTTATACAGGATCAATAGCCATTGTAAGTTATGATAGATGGGGTAATTCGTGAGTTTGTACAAGTTGGGTATATCCAATGTTGCCAAAAAGGGCAGGGAGTTTGGTGCCCCCAACTCGGACCACAGTGATGACATATGACTTGAGGAGCCTTGCGCTGTGTGGTATAGTAGTTGCTTTGAGGTATGGCATTGTAGTGTGGATTTCCATGGGGATTTTGATTATGGGGTATAGAATTTCCCCCACGATAAGTGGTGCCCCCTTGACTCATGTGAATTTGTGATTAGGGTGCCCCCATGGATTGGTTGGGACGTCCTTGAGTATTCCCACCGATCATAGAACTAACCATTTGTCCTTGATTGACATAAGGAATTCTCATGTCAATTAGTGATAGACCATGCATGCCTGAGAATGGAGGGGGAACTGTTACGTTCCCTACCAGCATGGGCGTATCGGGAATGCCCCTAGATATTTGAATATGGAGGATTGAACTGTACAATGGAAACTGACCATATTGTTTGTGGATGGGAACCACACCCATAGTGCCATATTAAGTGTTATGGGGAGCGTTGTATGTGGCACTTGTCAAAGGTATGTAGTTTGACACTAAAGGGATGGAACCTGGCATTGGCTAGGTTCCACTCGTAGAGGGTGTCATGTGAGTGGTTGTACTTGGGACAGATAGGATAGCAGGGTTTGCCATAGATGGTGTTGTGGTGACTGTTGACTGGGGAAGTGGTGGAGGACCAAAAGTGTTCCTAAAGTCCCATGAACCAGTTAGTCATCGACGAGATAGATGGAAATGTTCCAACTATCGAAGTAGGAAGTACAGGTACCACGGGAGCGAAGACTGGTTCCAATCGATTCGTGAGTAGAGGGGTAAAGGGAGGAAGTGCTCCTTCTGTAAAGAAATCCTCCAGAAAACTTGAATAATTGATTGTCCAAATAGACCCCATATGAGATCTGGGAGACTGATCCCCCAAAGATGCTGAATTTGGTTCACTGGAGCTTGGCGGATCCTCCACAATGAGTGGAGGAAGTCCTAGCAATCATCTAGATTGATGACGAGGGCCGAATGTAGCCATCGTGACCATTAATTTTTATCAAGAAATTTTATCGTGATATTTGTTAAAGTCTCAAATGATAGCACTCAGGTACCTAAAAAATATAAAAAATACTCTAAGTTGATCAATCAGTAAACAGAGGGAAATGACCCTGTCTGATAAGCACAAATCACCGGAGATGAAACCTAGTATCAAAACGAATAACAAAGAGGATTGGACAAATGTACAATTATAGTTACTCTTGAGCTTCACCCGAACCTTAGATTGAGCAGCCAAATACTCTTGTGAAGAAAAGCACCCTCTCAAAAACTGAAGATAGAGTAGGTTCGTCTATGTTAGGTACCAGGGTAGCCCTCCCTAGTCACCTTGTGTAAGTCCCTAAAAGCTTGGCCACTAAAGATACCTCAGATCACAGACACTACTGGGGGGGACATAGTCGCAGATAATATGTTGTGTGGGTAGGATACCTGAGTCCTTGACTCAGCTCCAAAATCCCCGAAGGGACCCCTGATACACAGAATACCCAAAGGAGTTGCAAGTGAAGGTGGGTTACCTTCACTTACAGTCTGATGTTGTCTCATATTTTTCTCTGCTTTTAATGGAGTGGTCCCGGTAGTATGAGTGCAGTAGGAATTTTCTCTCTTTTAATGACACTAGTTTGGGTTTTCGATCTTGGGCAATTTACTCACTCTATCTATCCCAAGGTCCTAGTTTGAACTAACATTTGTTTGCTCAATAAAGAGTTACTGATTGATTTCAGGTAAATTTTATGTGTACTTTTCTATTATCTTTCGAAGGGGAGTTGATGTATGAAATGTGATGAGACTCTGACTCAATAAATCATGCATAAGAAAATGAAATGTGATGAGACTCTGACTCAATAAATCATGCACAAGACAATGCTTTAAAAAAAATTCAATTCGATGAAACAAGTTGTAGTTTATAGGTGAGAGTCATTCACATATTCATATTCTTTCCCTGCATCCTAGTCATTTAACAAATGCATAACCAACGGAAATCTTTCCAATGTTTTCTTAACAACTACTTGAAACCGAAAATAAAGTAGCTTTGAATCAGCTAAATAGAAGAATGAATAAAAAATGTGGATATCTCTTTCATAAAAAATGCTTTTAAGGATCAAAAACAATTTTTTTTACTAAAAAAAAAAACTTTTAAGACACCTATTTTGCTAGCAAAATGTAGTAACAGATCTTCTTTCAGTCCATAAGAAGGCTCCCTATCCCTTTTGGCTTACAGACACTACTGGAAATCAAATTATTGGGACACTAATTCTCTGTGATAGTGGCAACAGAGAGTTAATAGGTCTACTAACGCTCCCTGTAAGCGGACACGGTGCTTTATAAAGCTCTGTGTAGTCTGCTAACCTGCGTTAGTGTGGGAAAATAGTCAAAAAGAGGGCTTTCTAAATCAGATTCAGAGATGAATACATGTAGGAAATATGCAGCAAGATTTTTGGTGGGTCAGAAAGGGAATGCAGAAGTATAGGGAGTTCTTAGAAGGAGGAGAAAGCTGAGAACTATGGGTAAACTAGGAACTAGATGTATAGTGCCCAGTGGAGTTACCAATTCTGCTATAGGATAAAATTCACAGTGTATGGAGAATGAAGATACCCTCAAAGGTCTTCCTGGGACCTTTGACAGACTATAATATTGTCTGCAACCCTCACAAAGTTACATGCATGTTCATAAACACTAACTAACTCTCAAAGTAGGAGAAGTATATAACCTCAAGCCTCCATGTAGATTTGCTAGAGAACGCAATGCAGCTAGGTGGAAATTCCCTGAGCCAACTCTAGATCAAGTCTTGCACATAGAAGAGACAAGCACAATGACAACATACAAGTTTAATAACTAATACATGAATACATAGAACAACATCTAGTTACGCATAACTAAGCTACTCATGCTAAAACGTATTAGACAAACAACTAAATGAATGATAATACCAACACCATGAAGTAGACAATACAACTACAATTCTATATTAATGTTGGGAGAGTGATTACAACCATCTATTGTATTAGCCTTCCCTTACTCCTCTAGCTTATCTCTCTCACTCCCTTCTTTCCAACTTCTTATGATTTGAGACAATGCTCAACAATCAAGTATGCTATCCTTTCAAATTCTCGGACCCCTATCACCATAGCCCTAGCTTTGCATATGTAGCAATTGAGTTAGGGTTGCCAAGTTCCTCGTTGATTTCCCTAGGGAAAAAGCAATGAAGTTGCCATGCTTTTCATCTCTTTCCCATTTGCCTCCTTCAATAGGATTAGAAATCCTCCAAATAGGTTGAATCTTGATGTTTCCCTGCTTTTGTTGAGTAAATATAGGAACAAATATCTCGATATTTATGAGTCAATTCATTTCTTTGACCCTTTGAACTTCACTAGGATCCACTAACTTTGTTCCCGAACTAGTAACTTGAGTTAGTTGGGTCACTAACGCACCCTTAGGCTTGTAGAGAATCTTTATAAAGAAATTTGTCATTGCATAGCCAATGTTAGTGTGGAATCAAGGCATGTGATCTTGGTCTTTGCTTTAGCTATCATGTCTTTCCCCTCTGAGTTTATGAGAAGGCCAATTTGTTGTATAACAGTTAGGACACTGAAACCGTGAACTCATCATTCTTTTCTAATCTCCCCATCCATCAAAACTATATTTATGCGTAGCCCACCATCATGCAAGCGTAGCACACAAGGAAAAATATAATGCCTGAAAGTGGTAATCCTTAGGGGCTGCATGCTCAAATGCATTAAAAAAATTATCCACATGAGTTAACCCATCATAATAGGGTAAGTTCCTTACCTTCGATGAAACACAGTGCAACGACTTGATCATCATATTGCATCACAACATGGATACTTCATGTAAATGATTCTACCAATGTTCCAACTCTTCATCTATATCAGAGGTGCAAGAACTCTCCCAGTCCCGTGCAATCCATCCATCCGTTGTTGGATTGATCTACTCCTCATCTCGTGCTATTATTTTGTAGATTTGATCCAACTCATCCTCACTTTCTTCACAATCATAGAGTAGTTTAGTGTAGTGCGCCCCTTTTGCAAGGTCTAATGGAACTATAACCTAAAGCAATTTCCTTTCGAATGACATTTTCCTCTTCTTCAAATTGATTACCCCATTCATATCAATGGCCTAGTCAATTTCCAGGAGTGTGGGATATGGATTATTGTCATCAACGATATTTATTACCTCCAAGTCATCCATTACACAAGCACCTTCTATATCAACTATGACTCCATATAATCATCCCATAGGGATGATTTTCTATTGGTTTTCCATTTTGAGCTAAATCTGAGACCACTGCAGCACAATTCTCCCCATTCTTTCCCATGTTTGTTCTGACAATACATTTGGATCGGAACCCAGATACAAAATGACCTCGTCCATCTCATAATATCCTATTTGTGCAGTGAGGCTCATCTCGTGCCTTGTTCGTGCCTTATGTTTACCAATTTTTCTGACCAGCTGGTGGCTATTAGGAACCTTCTCCTTGCTATCACATTTTTTTATTAACTCATGCCGGCCTTCCACATCTTTTCTATCACGCAACAACTTTATACAGGTCTCGAAAAACGTAGTAAGCACAGAGGGGTCAAATTTTGCAGGCGCATTCGTTTCTTGCACCTTGTCCTAACTTCCTAAGGTGGAGGCCTCAGCGAATATTTTCTTGGCCTCCATAAATGTTTCCTTCACATGATTCAGATTAAATCCCACTTTCTTCTCTGGGGCGTTGCATACCTATCCATCCTCTTCATTTTATTTACCTTTATCATCACTAACTGCTATTCTACTTCTTAGCACTATATTCATGTTTTTCTCTTTCTGACAGCGCTCATCTCTCATAATCTGCAAGTTTTATGTAGGTTGTTGAGGTTCTTCTTTCGTTTCCTACATCTTAGCTATTAGAATTAGGCATTCTTCTAAAGTATGGTCAAACTAGTTGTAGTATTGACATGGTGGGCATGACTAATTCTAAAAGTCTCACACATAGTACCCTGACATTCCATAATTGTAGTAGATGAGCTAACGACAACCTCTACTAGGACCTCCTCCTCCTTAGTTTTGTCCTCTTCCCTAATAACCTCCACGTGCACCCCCGACACCTTGATATGGAGGCCGAGTTTCTTCTTTCATTTTGAATGTAGGCATTCTTTTGATCATCATTGCATAGCTACGAAAGTGGAACTCATCATGGACCAACAATTTGTAATAGGTAAAGAACAACATTTGGGGTGTGTGGATGAACTTTTGAAGAAAATGGTAATTATCCATCGCATGTTCTCCAACAACCTGGAAAATAGCACACCATATGGTAGCCCCCATGTTTGGCCCTGTTGGGGAATCTAGCTTCATGGGAATTGATCCCCCTCTTGTAATATAATTCGTGAATATGGGACAATGGTATTTATTGTGCCCCTGGCTCTTTCACTTTAGATGCCACACTTCTGTGTGCACCTGTTGTGTAGTCTCCCTGTCTTTCTTCAAGCTCTATAATTATAAGTAGAGGCTCCGTAACTGAGAGTGGATCTTCTATGCTACCAGGGTTGCATCCTGAATAGGCGTTGCATGCAACCTCATCACTATTTCCAAGGCTTCATCCTATGTTACTATCTTCTATTGCGACAGAGAAATTCTCAAGTGGGGTGGATGTGAAGCTATAAACCACTTGCGGTGCTAACCATCTGTCAGTTTCATGTTAGCTTCTCGAATCTAACACTTCAATATTTGATCTAATTCCCAAGGTGTCTCATTGACCCTCATCATGATTTCCTTAAGTCCAACTATTGACCGTGAGTCAGACTTAGGCTTACTAAACTCCCTATTTAAAGCAGCCTTAGTCTCTGCTAGAGATGCCAGAGGATTATCAGAACAATACTTAATATACCAAGTCAACATGTGACCTTGAAAAGTGGTAATCAATTGTGCCTTCTTTATATTGTCATTAGTGATTTGTTCCATTTTCCACACAACATTCACAACAAACCAAAACTGCTATGTTTCTTCACTCCCGATGCCCTTGAAAATCGGCAACGACATAGTATTCACCATGTTAATTGGAGGTGGTGGAGGTGGAGGTGTGGATGAAGGTGTATGCAGTGGAGGTGGAGGTGGAGGTGGAGTGGATGGATGATGTGTTCATGGAAAACCCTATTTTATCAGCTAGAAAAAACTCAGCAGCGAGGCCTGAACTGCTCCCTTGTCATTGCTCAAAGGAGCTCCTATCCACAGGCTATATTCTCATCCTAATCTCTCTCGATCTCTAAAGAGTTTTCCACTTGATGTAGCTACACACATCAAGGCTATGGCATAACCCATTTTTCACATAATAACATTTTAATCCATGTATTCAAAGATCCTAAATACTTACCTAGCACCACTTTGAAAAATCATCGCTCCACTTCGTTGTAGCTGACTAAGATATCAACTATGAATTCTGTAACAAATCCCCCTAGAATTTGATCAAGCCAATGATCAACATTGCACATGATCTAGTTCTCATAGGCTTCTAATCATCACACTAATTCACGAGTGTACACTATAGGATTAACGAGCTTCCACCTTCCTTGGTTGGCTGTCAATTTAGCTAACCACTTGTACAATTCAATGGGAAAAGTGTAGTATAAGATTTAATGCATCTCTATATACAGATACCTCTTCAACCACTCTTCCTTTGATAGGTGTGGATTCCTATTTTCTTAGGCTATGAATTCATGAATCTTTTCATCCAACCACTTTTCAATTTCTTTCTTGGTCAGATTCCAATGATGCAACATCACACATCTCTTTCAAGCAGATCTAGGTCCTAGCAGGGAAACCATTTGTTGGCTTAGGCTATCCTAACCCATGTTCAAAATTAGTTGTGCCAAGAAACAAATCCCCACACAATTGGCCCTTTTAGCAACAACCCACTTATCACAAGATGTAGTCTCACTCGAAGTAGTATGAGGGGGTGCAAGAACCAAGTTTCTTCATCTAGAGACTAGTGTGTTGTCTTTTAGTGCCTTCGATCTTCCTTCATGCATATCAATACTCCCTTAGGGAAAACTACTTCCGCTCCATCAAAATGCCCTTTGAACCTTCGTGAAGGTCTACGATCAGTCTTTGTGGACCTTTAATAGTCAATATATCCACTTATGTGCAACAGAAAGAAGTCCTAAATTAGTGTTCATGGATATTTACTTAAGTTATTCGTTAACATCATATTTTTCATCATATTCTTCACGAAAATATGTAAACATACATTGTGTACATCATTGATAGTTATTCAATAGAATTGTGCAACATTAAATCAATATTCCATAAAACACATTATTCATAGTCAGCATATATCGTAAACAAAATTAAATTGAAATATATAAGAGTTCTTCAAAAATCATCTTTATTGATCCTCAATACAATATTACAGACTCAAAACTACCCTATGCACTCGGCTGCAGGGGTCCGTGCACTAAGCTGCGGACACTACCTAGGCCTCTATGCACTCAGCTGTAGAGCCTTTCTTCTCCTATCTAACCCACTTCTCTGCACTATCACTTCTCTTCTATTGACCCATTACATCCCAATTCTACCTCAGACTCTAGAAGACACACCTATTTATAGCCTTTTTCATACAATCCCATGGTCTGCGGACCATGGGTGGATCTTAAAATCGACTCAAACTTTACATAAACAAGGGGCTAAAACCAGTTTGACTCTTAATCATCTACATGCTCCAAATCCACAAAACACGGAGACTTTACATTAGCTAATAGAATGTGTCAAAACATAGGTTATCTTAACCCCAAAAATGACCCAGGGGACCCCATCCCAACAATTTACACAAGCTGCATTGAGGTTGTCCATGATGAAATTGACAACAATCAAAACGCATAGAACTCTTCCCACCACTCATGATATCTTCTTTTGCATTAATACAACTCTTTAAATAAGCTTGATCATGAGATCTCACTAATGCATTTATCTCTGATTGTGTTATCAGAGGAGCCTCTTCAATTAAGTAATTTGATTGTTGAAGATGAAAAGTCGAGTCAAACCTATGACAAATATGGTTACCATCGAGAGAGAAGTTTTGAAATCAGGAAGAACAGATATCCTTGAACCATTCATGATTTGGTTCAAGCTTCAAAATGTGATTCTACAATCCTAGAAAGTTTCGAGACTTGCCAGGGAACCAAGGCACTTCAACTTCCGTGGATGGTTATGTTAGGATCTCACAACTCTGGTAAGCCCCCCAAGCTAAATCAGATATTGTTTCTCTCGCAAAATCCATCTATCTACACAGTTTCACTCAATGTGGATTTACACGTGAATTTTTTTTGGTAATGTTGGTGTGGTCAGTCGAATTTACAATATTTTACTTCTGACTAAATTCAAGAATCTTTTATAGTTCATTCATCTTCAAGAAAAATTTTCATATCAAACTCTGGTTGGGAATGTCCATCCCTCATAAAGTCATGGAGTTTTGAAGTTGATCATCTCAAGGACTCTCTTTTCCCATGAGAATTATACTTATTGAATATATCCCTTAATGGCCAGCTTCTTGGTCTTCTTCCTGAGCTTATATTGCAAATTTGTCCTCTCATCACACCAGAAATATCCTTGAGTCATGATGAATGCATAAGTTGTCACACGAATCAATTTCTTCTCCTTTCACCATGTCCCAACTAGTCTCATGCATTCATGGTGTTAGTATCATTTTTAAACTCTTTTTATCATTACGAAGATTGTACGATTTGTCGCCAGTTGTAGGAAGGTGGTCTGTCACATATGGCTTGCAAGGAACTTGGTTTGATTGTTCAAAGCATTCATAAGATTATTCAAATTGGTTTTTCTTTGTTTATTGAAAAATGGGAATCTAACCAACTATATGTCTTTGGTGACTCTCATTCTACTTATCATTTTCCCACCAACACATCCAATGATTGTTGTTTCACACCCTTTGATCTTCATTATTCAAGATCTCTCTATTCAGATTTTTGTCAAGTAGGGGAGGCATTTCAACATTCGTTGATGGTTATGGTAGGTCCTCTTTATCTTAGCATGACTACTAAAAATGATCAGATCTATTTTCACTTATAAGATTCCCACCATGATCCTGCTCCTCAAATCAAAAATTCAGTTTTTCCAAGATTATGAAATTTTCAAGAGAGCCATCATGAATTTTATGATCCAATTGTCGAATGGCTAGAACAATCTTACCTAGAAAGCTCTATAACAAACAACAACTTTCAATATTTCGTCACCCTTGCTAAGGATCTCGGCGTAGATGAATACATATCCATCAGAAGCTTCTGAGTTTTGTTGAAAAATAGTGTTCATCAAAAAGGTAATCATGTGGATTGGATAAAGTATTCGGTATGACACACCTTTCTGCCCATAGGAAAGACATTCCTTTTCTTGTGCAAGTTTTTCTAGTTTTTGTATCTTTTTTTGCACATTACTTTATATTTTTTAATCATTGATATCCTTGTGGATGGAGTTCGGGAATGATTATGGTGGCTCTACTGGAAATTTCAAGGAACGTAGTGCACAGCTCAGTTGGGTCTCGGTGAAGTTGAGTTGTCTGGTCAAGAAGATTTCTGAAAACGGCTAATTGTGAGGGAAAAGATGGAGTCCTAATGAACTCAAACTATGATAACACACTTAGCATATTTTGACAAAATGACAACCATAGACCATTGAAACAACAAGAAAATCATTACCCTCTGAGTGACTATCTCACGATAAGAAACGATAAGTTCGACACTTGGGATAGACTTTAGAATGACCATGATGACACTTGTGCAAAAGTGCTCAAGACATTATGTATGAGTGTGAAAGGTGTATACATGGCTAGTGTTATCGGGAATAGCGTCCACTCGAATGCTGCTATTCCCACTAAGATGGGTGGCTATCTTAGAAACAAACAAGTAAAGTCTACTATTGTTTTCTTTTATGAAAATAGACAAGAGGAGAACAAAGAAGACCAACCTTAGTCTTGTGCTCGATTTCCTCTCCTTCTTGATAGAGCTTCGTCGCTTCTTCTTCGTCTACCTAGCTTCAAAAGGAACCTATCGAATCACAGCAACATACTTCTATCGAAGAAACAAATATCTATATTCATAAATAACATAAGACCAGAAGTGTGTTAACCATATAAATGCATATATAAACAAGTACACAAGAATATGGAAGAAAACAAGAATATCTTTATTAAGATGAAAAGTAGCAAGAGAATTACAACCATATGTTCTGACCCAGCATCATCCTCCAGCTAGGAATCCCTTCTTCACCTCAAGAAAATCTTAGATCACCCAACACTATGAATGTACACCAGAAAACCAACAACACTTCTCTATAAGATACAAAATTCCAGCCTCTGGATCTCTGTGATGAGGAATCCATATATAGATGATTACAGAGAGGTGAGTCATCTTCTGGGATCTTGATTAGTGTCCTTTCTCTGATAGTTCCTGCTTCCACTTGGAGAATGATGATCTCTTACTCATCCCTGGTCGAAAATAGATAGGATAGTGTCAGAGGGGAAGCTTCTGGAAGATTCCATGATCTTCCACCTCGCATTTTTGTCCCTGCCATTTGTCCATTCTCGACCATCGTACCCTACAAAGGAGAAATTAAGTACGCATCGCACCTTTTGCCCTAGGAAGGTGATATGCATCGCACCATCTGCACTGAGCTTTTAATATGGTCCAGTTTTGACCATTTATGAGCAGGTTTCAGTGGAGAACTTCTAGGAGATGATGTAATTAGTTGACCTTGTTCCTTTAGGCAGTGAAGCAAAACTTTTAGTGACTTAGGAGAACTTAGTTTATGGACATTTATGATTGGAGTTGAAGTGCCCAAAAATTTCTATAACAGTTTCCCCCTAAAGCATGAGGTCGTTAATCTTTCTGATGTCGGGTGAAATGCTTTACTATAAGGATCCGAAGTTTTTCTGAGCTGGGAGGTGACCTGTAATAAGATACAATACAATACATTATTTTGACAACATTTTTTCATGATCTAGCAGAGGCGGGCATTCCCATGCTCAGCTTTATAAATTCATTTTCATGTACATAGGATAGACAATCGTCTATGTGACAGACTTATGATATGGACTCATCATCCTTTGATTTGGATGATCATCTATTCGGCAATGATGTACACTTGATGTCTTTATATTCCTGAATATATCGCAGCCCGGACGGATGAAACTAGATCCAGAGTCTTCAAAACTCGTTCAATCTTCACTCGGAGTACAAGTCGTTCCATGTGAAAAAATTTCTGGAGTCGAACACAAAAGTACATCACCTGATTACCAGCCAATTATGTAAGCTGTTAACAGGCGTGAGAGAAATCACCAATAATGACAATGACCCTCAAGGTACTACAGTACAATTTACGTGGTGTGAAAAAGGACTTTGTTTCAAACACCACATAAAATCTCTCAGTCGAAGGCCATTGATGTAAACTTGTTGCCGAAAGTGAGAAACTTGCCATTGAGGCATGCAAGCTTCAAAGTAATGAAAGGGTTGTTCCTAAGTCAACTTCCTGGATAATGAGATGATGTCAAAAAGAAGCGACCCGTCGCAGGAGGGCCTTAATGAATCCCACATCAATGACACGGGACAAAGAAAATGATTTTGGAGGTGAAAGCAATCTGACGATACAGGGTTAGGGTGGCGGTCATGAAGGAATGAAGCATGAATGTATTACAGTGGATGAGACACAGGTGAATTATCTGAATGACTTCTCTTGAACATATCGAAAACCTTGATGATGAAATGGTAGCATTAAACCAAAATATGGATGGTGTGATGGACCAATGGTGATGACTAGTGAACGGAACAACCCAACCTGGCATGGATGCGGAAGGAAAGTGTCATGTTCAAGAGTGACCTGCTACCAATAAAGTTTCTTCAAGTTTTCTTCCCAATTTTCCCCAGTCATTGCTGACCAGTACCTCTTTATTTTCGTCAAGCTTGAGGAGGATAACATATGCTTGTTCTATAATCCACCGTTTGAGTGAACCTATCGCTATATTTTAGCGAGCCTAGCGACAGTGAAACTCGTTCTCGTCCATTTGGATGAGTTTGTCCCTATTCGGTTTTAACGAGTTTAACGACAAAGATAATTCAGTCCCTTTTAATTTTAGAGAGTCTGAAAGAAACAGAAAGGAGACTCCAACAATTATTTTTCGTCATATAGTGCCTTAAGTCCAAAAAAGCGTAAAATAATACAAAAGGGATGAATTTTCGATAGTTTTAACGAGCTGAACAAAACAAGCGCTCGATCCTTTTGTGTCATAATCCCTCAGGTCCAAAACGATTAAAATCTATAGGAGGGATAGAACTTCCAATGAGTTTAACGAGCCGGAGAGGCCAATCGCTCAGCAATCTTTTCATATTTTACGATTCAGGTGAAAGGAGCTTAAATAAGACTCGTTTTGAAGGAACGAGTGATGGTTTCAGGTAGCAACTGATTCCAGGTAAGATTTGGAATTTTCCAATCACGATAGTGTCACAAGGATGGCTAATAGAATCACTCTTCGCAGATGTTCCTCGAAGGGGTAAACAATCATATGGGGGTGAATGGTCGGCTAACAATAGAGTGGAGGTGATGGCGAGAACACGACCAAGGCTCAAAATCTGGCGATAAGGCATTCACAATGGTTATTTACCGGTTCATTTTTTAATGAGCTTAAACGTTGGGGGAAACATTTTCTCATGACTTATGTTTATTTTTTAACGAGCTTGAACTATGCGCTAAAACTGCTCATGGAGGGTTTATTTTTTAACGAGCTTGAACCCTGTGGTATCATTTCTCATGAGTTATATGATAAGAATGTCTCATTCAAGATGCTATTTCGAAGTGGCTTACATCTCTCAAGCTTTGCCACGGATCCTTTCTTTATGCAAGTTAGGAAATGACTAGCCTTACAGGTTTAAACGGTTAGAGGTCCTACAAATTTAAAAAATAAATAGCGGCTCTTCACGTGCATGCGGAAAGGTTTGCATGCCCCCACGTATAGTGAAACATTTCTAGGCTACCAAGAAAGTTCTATCCGCGTAGCAGATAAAATGCTTCCTTGGTGATGTATATCGAACCAGACATAGGTGAGTGGTGCAGACGCATTCCACTCACATAACTTTAATGAAGTTATATTATTCTAGCCTGATCCCATTTTCCTGTAAGGACGGGTTCATCAGACTAGTCATATATCCTCTACAGAAACCTACTTTATACCCAAGGTTTTCCTGCCGAAACAGACCAGGGTGCATGCCCCCTAGGTTTCAGTCTCATCTTCCTGAATCACTCGCGCTCATCAGGTGGACGGACTGGAGATCGATGAGACATTCCTTGCGTGAAAATACCATTTAGGGATGGTATTTGAATATTTGCGATGTGTGAACCAGGGAATGACATTTGGTCTATGAGCTTCACCATTCCGCCTTTGTGCAGAAAACACATTACTCTAAAGAGTGAGGAGACGATGGCTCCCATGCAATAAATAGAGTCACATCCAAGGAGTAGATTATAATCCAAGGGTCCTTGAACGACCATCACGTTCATGTGAACGGTTTTCCTTCTCAAAGTAATGGGCACATTTGGAAGGATCCCTAAAGGTCAACTGGTTCCTTTGTTGAAGCCTGTCAGATTTCTCATTTCAGGCAAAAGTGATGGTGAACCAAGCGCTTTCCAAGTAGTTGAGGAAAGGATACTCACAGAAGCCCCTTCATCGATGATGGTACCAACCATGACCATTCTGTAAGCTTGTAAAATGATTCTGAATTGTACGATGGCTGGTAAATGGGTCTGCCTAGTAGGTTCCAGTCAAACGAAACGACTAGGTTGCTTGGTGGTGGGACCGAATAGACAGGAGGATATGACTTTGATGAACTTCCTTCGTGCAATAAAGGAACGGGAGGATTGCCCCCAAGTTCATCGGAGTCTGTGTTGACGAAAAGAATTTGAATGGTGTCATTCTCTTTCTCTTTAGTGACAGTATCATTCGAAGATGAGCACTCTGAAGGCAAGACCGGTTCAACTGTTGTCTCAACCTTTTGACTTTCACTTGGTATGGATTCAGAGGGTTCATTTTCAATGATAGACACTTCGGCCGACCAGAATGATGGGCTAGCTGGATTTTCAATCGGTGGAGGACTTGGCAAGATTTTTTTATTTCTAGGAGGAAGTTGTAGCGGTGAAACTGGATGATCATCCAAAACTCTTTTAGCCTCATCAAGGAAGGGATGGTGGATGGCGTGATTGCCTTCACACAACTTACAAGGAAATTTGGGATTCCTTTTCTATCCATGTGCTTCACTTTCACTGGTTGATGGTGAGCATTCAACATGATCTTCAGAGGTTAATGCCACTGGATTGTGCAAACGAGGAGACCACTCCCTTAAGATCTGAGAGATACGGGGACAATCTCGGTGGTATTGGTATCCATTGCAAATGACACAAGGAGATTTAGGTTTCGATGGTGCGGTGTGAGGATTTTCGCTAGATGACGCTTGGTTGCTCCCCTTTTATTTTGGTTCCTTTTTCTTCTTTTCCTTTTTCTCTTTTTGCTTCTTCTTATTCTCAGTTACTTGATTTTTAGCTTTGTCAGCTTTATCAAGCGAAGAGGAAGGAGGAGAGGGAGAATCAAATGAAGTAGAAGGTTGGGAGGAAACTCTAGTGTCATCTAGTTGCTAATTCAACTGTTTAGGAATTATGGGATCCTGAATGACACAGGTAGAGAAGATCCAGACAAGAAAACCAATTGGCAATCCTAGAAGTTACAGAGTGGCCATATGGGGTGCACCAACATCTCCCCAAGAGGAGAAGGGACTAGGATTTCCTCCAAGGGGAAACCCTTGGTTGGTAGACTCCATTTTATCAACCTGAAGACAATGGGGGAATTTGTGATGTTATTCCGATTAAAATAAATTTTAGATGCTTTGACACAACTTGTTTTTTCAATTTTAAAGAGTCGAAAAAAAGCAAAAGATGACTCTAGTCACCTTCGATTTTTATCGAGCCTGAAGTGACAAGTGCTTAGAGGACCTTTTCTTGTAAGGAGTCTGAAAATGAGCAAAATGGAATTTTCTGGAGATCTAGGCAGAGAGGATTACCAAACCAATCACAAAATTGCAGAATACGTTTTACAGTACAGTAGTCAATCTTCCCAAATGCTGTGTTCAGTGCATTTCGATCGATAATGTAGTAGACATGACTTCCTAAGGATAAAGGATGTAGCCTATTGTGGTCTCCCAATATATACTCAACAGTGCATGGAAGCACAAGTCCGTACTGGCACTTGCTATCTTAGAGTGGAGGAATCGCCAAACCAACACTGAAAACAATAGTTACCAGGTTTTACGACACCGAAATACGTCTCTAGCCTATACCTTTAGATGTTGTGCGCTAAGTTCCAAAAGCGTTGTTAGATTCATTAAGTTTATTTTAAGTTGATCTTGCTTAACAATTTATCTTTCAGGTTCACCACGTGATGTGTATATAATTCCTAAAATGTAGTCTAAGATGATAAGCAAACGTTTAATCTTCTTTCAGCAATGAAAATCCTAGCTACTAAGGAAAGAAAGTCAGGAATCTTTTCTTCACAGAGCACAGAGCACACGCTAAATGCACAGTCCTAAATCAAACCAAGCTGTCGAAATGCAAATGCACATGCATGTATTTGTTTTCAACCTTCTTAATGTATGAATGATGTTAAGAAAGCTATGTGAAAATTTGAATTACTTTTAAAGCGACAGTACTCAACAAAATTCTTTTTCAAAATGAAGTGAAAGCAAGAGAGACACTTTGCGATTTTTAAATGAAAATTGCTTTTCGACACTTTAAAACTACTAACTCAAATCCTATGCAATAGTAACTGTATAATCGACTATCAAGAACAATGGGATTGTTCTCCAAAACTAAAAATGACAGCTACAACACTTTCAGATCTAGAGACGACAGTTCGACTGTGCTACTTTTTTGCAAAAGAGAACTGAAAATGACGCATAATACATAAAAAAATGCGTACAGTTCTTTGCACTAAGGAGGCAGAATAATGCAAGATAAGGGAGTTCACAGAAGTAAACTGACTGCAGACAGGAAAAATCCTAAATAGGACTGAAAACAGTGATAAAAAACCACAGTCCGAGGGTAAAGTTAACCCTCCCTGACCATCGCACCTGCTATACAGTGAAAGCAGTATGCAGCGCACCTACTGCACTCGGGAAGTGCGATGCATACAGACTGCCTTGAAGGGAGGGAGCGATGGTAGCAGTGTGAGACTTTAAACAGGTTTTCACTCACAGTTTACAATTCAGTTCAGGTGTTTAGGCTAACTAAGTAATGCTTAGTGTATGTAAAACACAGGGGTGATCTAAAGAGGTTACTCGAGCCACCACTTAGGGCAATTAGATTACTTGCAGATCTATTGTTTAATTCATAAAGAAAACCTAGATATAGACTGAAGTAGAATTGATCTGCTTTGCATTTGTATAACAAATGCAGTTCGAAAGCTAGCTAGCTTTACTTCAAGTTCCATTTGTAGGTTTATAAAAGAAACAAGGATAGATAGGCTAAAAAAAAATCTAGTCGCTCCCTAGCGGAGTCGCCATTTTGTTACCAGGAATAGTGTCCACTCGGATGCTGTTATTCCCACTAAGATGGGTGGCTATCTTAGAAAAGAACAAGTAAAGTCTACTATTATTTTCTTTTATGAAAATAGACAAGAGGAGAACCAAGAAGACCAACCTTAGTCTTGCGCTCGATTTCCTCTCCTTCTTGATAGAGCTTCGTCGCTTCTTCTTCATCTGCCCAACTTCAAAAGCAACCTATTGAATCATAACAACATACTACTATGGAAGAAAAAAATATCTATATTGATAAATAACACAGGACTAGAAGTGCGTTAACCATATAAATGCGTATATAAACAAGTACACAAGAATATGGAAGAAAACAAGAATAGCTTTATTAAGATGAAAAGTAGCAAGAGGGTTACAACCATATGTTCTGACCCAGCATCATCCTCCAGCTAGGAAGCCCTTCTTCACCTCAAGAAAATCTTAGATCACTCAACACTATGAATGTACACCATAAAACCAACATCACTTTTCTATAAGATACAAAATTCCAGCCCCTAGAACTCTGTGATGAGGGATCGATATATAGATGATTACATAGAGGTGAGTCATCTTCTGGGATCTTGATTAGTGTCCTATCTCTGATAGTTCCCGCTTCCACTTGGAGAATGATGATCTCTTACTCATCCCTAGTCGAAAATAGAGAGGCAAGTGTCAGAGGGGAAGCTTCTGGAAGATTCCATGATCTTCCACCTTGCATTTTTGTCCCTACCATTTGTCCATTCCCGACCATCGCACCCTACAAAGGAGAAATTCAGTATGCATCACACCTTGTGCACTAGGAAGGTGATATGCATCGTACCCTCTGCACTGAGATTTTAGTATGGTCCAGTTTTGACCATTTATGAGCAGTTTTTAGTGGAGAACTTTTGGGAGATGATGTAATCAGTTGACCTTGTTCCTTTAGGTAGTGAAGCAACACTTTTAGTGACTTAGGAGCCCTTAGTTTATGGACATTTATGATTGGGGTCGAAGTGCCCAAAAATGTCTATAATAGCTAGGAAAACATGTATACACAATGATAAAACTTCGAACCCACCAGGAAGGTTTGGAAACATGACATAACGAGAAAACATGAGAAAAGACAATAGTTGATTAAATAAGAAAAAGGGAGCAAAGCACTTAAAGGAAACACATCGAATAAAGTTTAGTGCTTGGAACCATACATTTCATTGAAGACATAATGATACGACAATGATAACAAATATTTGATGCTACACCAAGAGGTGTTTTCGAAAATATGTGCTTTGTTTTCCATACCTACCCTCTAAAGATTTACGCATCAGATGGAGTCTTCATGTGGTCTCGATATTCTATCATACCTATGTTCCTTGGTCTTCTTATCTGATAACTATATTTTCTCCTTAGCTCCTTGAGAGTCATCTATCATGTCATCCTTCTTAATCTCCTTCTTCATGATCTTGTCATAGCCTAGTAGAATTCCTGTAGCTATAATCTACTCATGACAAGACAACATCAGTCTGATAAATGGTCTAAGATGGTACACTTGGATTCATAAACTGGGTTGGGACTTAGTGATAGGTCATGGGAGAAGGTATAATGACTATGTAATTTCTTAGTTCAAGAAACCAAGGTTCAAGCTTCATCACTGAGACTACACAATGCGTAACTCAAGTCAAATTGGGAGAAATTATTACACAATCCTCACCGAGGGAAATAATTGCGCAGTGGCCATTGAGAGACAAAATTACACATTTTTAAGAAGGTAGTGGCTTCTATGGGATAAGGCCCTAGGAGAAAAAAATTGTGCAGTTTCAGTAGGCAAGGGGGATTGGGCAACCGAGTGGCTTGACAGACAAAATTACGTAGTTTCTGGAGACAGTGAGTTCCGACTGAGGGAAGAAAACTAGAGGAAACATATACACAATTTTGAATTCCAATAGAGGTTGGGTGTTCTATGCATTGTGTAGTTTCAACAGGCAAAGAAAAGGTTTGAATGTTGCAGATGTGAAATACACAATTTAGAAAGGTTGGATGAGGCTAGGTTTTTAGGAAACCTATGGAATTTGGCTGATTGTGGGATCAATGGAGCCGATGTCAACAGTGATAGAATTGACTATGATCACACACTTGAAAACTTTTTGATACAACATTGGTCATCCAGAATGTATGAAAACATACTTTGCTCAATGAAACAGCCTTTGTGGCAGCTGACAACAAGTGTGGCTCTGATGATCGACTTTGTGAGGATAAAGTAGATACTTTGCAATAGCATGTGAAATTTTGGAAATGAGTTTGAAACAGGCCTGTATGATGAGAACAACCCATTTCACAAATATTTCCCCTTGAAGAAAAACAAACTTCCCTTTGCATGACAAGCGATAATCCCCATGCCCAAAGATGACACATACTATATAAAGATAAAATCATGAATGAATCTTAAGATCGAAGAAGGGAGATTGAAATCATCAACTTACTAATAAGTGACCAAGGGGTGATCGATCACAGGATTGACATTAGGCTCCAAAATTCAAGTGTAGGCCAAAAGTTTGGAGCATTTTGCAACAGCTACAATAGCTCCATATGTTATAATATCAACGCTTCACACAATTGAATTCACACCAATTCATTAACATTCATAATGGTGCTCATATGCTACACTTCATATGTTGCTTCATTAATACCATGAATCCATATGTTTCATTAATATGTAAATTTTCCGCTCCATAAAGTTGCTTCTCCATGAATGTTTGGAATTCATTAATATATAAAGTTGTTGGTCCATAAAGTTGTTGCTCCGTGAATCCTTTAATATAATATATATAAAAATTTCTTGATGGATACTTGGAATATGCTTCCATGATACCATATATGAGGCTTATCATTCATGAATCCATATATAACATTGTTGCTCCATATATAACGCATCCATGGTTACTACATTAATATTGTAATTGCATGGCGATAACATAAATATTGTAACATTGAACACATCCACCATTAATTGGTGCGTTAATATTAACTCATTAAGACCAAATGTTGTGTTAAACCATAAATGGTTCTTTGATATCACTATGTTAATAGAAATGGAGACTTGTTGCATTAGGTTAAAACCAAGACTTCTTGCATTAATTTCTTGGAATATTACAATGTATTCATGATCGCTATTGTACATTAATAAGGTTATTATGCAGTTATAATAACAATTACAATGAATGGTTGATAATGTTGTAAAGCATCTTATAATGATAATAATTCCATTTAAACAATAATAACACTCCAAGGTAATTAATGTTGAAGGAATCAAATAAATTTCTCCAATATAAACACTGCATATAGTTAATCCATGGTACATTATTATTCTACTGTACATAAATTTTCCATGCACATTCATGATATCTCAGAGAATTTTAACACTGATCCATTCCACTAGTTGTCAATACTATGTATGGGTTTGTCTTTCTATATTTGACATTTCTACATGAGTCAAATTTTAGCATTCGTAATTACTATTAAATTTTACTCTTCTTTTTCCTCGTGTTACCTTCGTTGCGACTATTCGTACTCTATCCTGATATATAGAAATCATTTTCAGTGCTTGGTTCTCTTTGATGGATGAAATTTTTTTTCTTTTATGCTTACTTTCTCATATGTCTTGAAATGTTATGTATCTTTCCCCTTTGCATGAAAATGATCAATGCTTAGTGATTCCCTTTTCAATGACAGTCATTGGTAGTCTCTTATTCATATGTAGTAATTTGTTCTTCCTCAACTTAGATGTTGATTCTTTGAGGAATTTCCTTCATACTTTCACTTCGATCCGGTAGCATTAACATTACCTGAATTCCTTAGTGTTGCAATTGACTGAGGCACGATGTTCCAATCACCCATGGCTTTCTAATTATAAAAGCATGTATCCTGCAATAAAATAGATTTCAATTCCAGTCTTCTAAATTCAATTATTCAATGTGTTTATTTGAAAGATTTTTCTCCTAGGGTATTTGATATTGCAAAGCCTCATTTTCTTCAAATGACTATAGCTTCTCTGATATTTGATTTATGAACTCCAATTTCTTCCTTGGCATGGAGAATGGTCTCTGCATGGGCTGCACTTTCTTTTTCCCATAAGCGTTTTGAGCTTATTTGGAAATTATTGCATGATTCTGAATGATCTGTTTTAGAATAGTGATGAGTTCTTGATGAATTGAGTCCACACTCAAATTCCTATGAGATTGTGGATTATTACTCGAACAAAAAAATGTACATTGCTCAATTGTGTTGTTGAATCAGTTTAGGAATTTCATCTTTTGATGACAAATTCATCTTAGTTCTTCAAGCATTCACATCATTATACAACGCTGAAGGATTTAGAGAGATCCTAAAGATGCACTAAGATGTTGAAATGTAGATTAGTCACATGTTGGATTTCTAGTTGTATAAATATGTTCATAATTTTCTTCAACAGTAGTTATTTGTAACCATAAAAAATATCTATGATGTTAGATCTCACACTTTTGTGATCAATAATGTAGATAAATGTCTTTCAAATTAATCACATTTTCAGGATTGGGTCAATGTTTCGAACCAACTAATGTGGTTCATCCTCACAACAAGGTGGAAAAAACCATACAATCTTCATGAATAAACATTAGGGATGCATCATTATCCAGGGTTAAAACTAGTCGTTGAAAACTAACCGTTGGGGACTAGCCGTTGAGAACTAGCCATTGGAGATTAGCTAGCTAGAGATCCTAAAAAGGGGGGAATATTTAATATTTATTAGTTTTAAATTCTATTTAACTTTTATTTAATAAAATATAATAAAATATAGTTATAAAATTGGTTTTACCAAAGATAGTTGTTAGAATATAATATTAAATCATAATAAATTATAAGAAACATAGTTATATAACTAAACTGAAAAGGGACAAGGAGGTTAAGAATACCCTAAAAATAATAAGATGGTTTAGAGTAATATTAAATACTAAAAAAAAGATATATATATATATATATATATATATATATATATATATATATATATATATATATATATATATATATATATATATATATATATATATATATATATATATATATATATATATATATATATATATATATATGTAGTTAAAGAAAACAAAAGGAGCACAACACGAGTAATATAAATATAAAGAAATAAGAAGCAAGAGAATTAATAAAGATAACCAATACAGAGATGAAAAGAGGGGATAGGAAGGAATAGTAAAAAATGAAGAAGGGGGAGGAGATAAGAGAATCATAAGGAGATGATAAGAATCCAGCTCCTGCGAAGCTTCTAACCATCATCTCTGTTGAGATTTATGGCATGCCTCTCAATTTCGATGGCCTTCCTAAGTTTCCTATGGTGGAAATGATCAAGTCTAGCAATGACTTTGGAATCCCCAAAACATACATGGTGCTTGGATTTCACCGCATGCTCAGCTAAGGCCGATGAGAGGGAATGATTTTGCTTTATCTCTGTAGTGTGCTAATGGATCCTATGATTGATTGAATGACCCATTTCTCCAATATATGGAATACCAGAGGAACATGGAACCAAGTAAACACCTTTCATGTCCTTTGGGTCTACAGGGTCTCAAACCAAACCAAGAGAATTTTTAATGGTTCTAAGACGTTTGAATGAATATGAAGCATTATTACTTCAAAGGATATGGGAAATCCTATCAGTGGTCCCTTGAATAAATGGGAGATGAACCCTGGGGATAGAATCAAAATGAGTAGTTTTAACTCTAGGTCCTTTACAGGTTTTTTGGAAGGCCTTGAGGCTCTGAGTTCTGTTATGCCCATTAATCTTAAAAACCTCAAGGAGATGAGACTTATCTTGCTCTAAGTGGATTTCATAAGAGATTCTTATAACATGGGTAGTAAGGGTGTTGAGAACACCCAATTTATGAGTAGGGAAATGATGAGAACTAGCACAAAGATATTGTTTCATGTGATTTTTTTTTGTGAAACAATTGGTGAGAAACAAAACCATCATCCATTATAGAAAGGAGAATATCAAGGAAAGGAAGACGACCATTCACATCAACATCCATTGTGAAATTGATAGATTCATATTGGGAATTAAGGTGGTTTAGGAACAGGTCCAATTTTTCACGGCCATCAGGCCACACGACGCAAGTGTCGTCAAAAAAACATTTCCATTTCTTCGGGAAAAATTGAGTCGAGCCTAAGGCCCTGGTCTCAAGATATTCCATAAAGAAGTTAGCAAAAACAGTGGAAAGAGGTGAACACATCGCAACCCCGTAGGTTTTCTCATAGAATTCACCCTGCAAGATCAGAGTTTAGTAGATTTCGGCCCTTAATGAGTGGGTCATCCGAAACTAGATGCAATCTCCTCATGGCTTGGCGCTGTCAAATTCCATTTGTGATTTGAATTTAGATCCTTTGGACTTCTCTAGCCCTTCAAAACTCCATTCTGGCTATGCCACCTCATCTCATTTCCTTCGTGTTCCCTCCTCAAGCTCTGATCATGAATCCCACCCTTCACTTAACCCATGCCTTCCAGACAGTGATCTCTCTCTAAGTGTTAGTCCTCCCTCCTCGCATCTTCACCCTACGGTTTTGACTTCTCATCTTAACTGCATCCCTCCAGCTTCGATTACTATGTCCTCCACACAACTAACCGTAGTCTCCCCCTCTGCGTCCATTACGTCCCCCCCCCACACTTGAATCCTCACTTCTCTCTTCACCCTCATCAAATATTCACACCATTGTCCATCCCCCTCCCATCAATCCCAGCTCTGTCAACTCCCTCTCCTCTTTCCTCCCGGAGTTAACATCCTTGCTACACTTTCTGTTTCCCACTTCTTCTCTATCCTCTAGTCATGCTTGGACTAATAACCTATCTAGTTCTCTGTTGACCCTTTCCCATTCAAATAAGAATTTAATGAACTTGAATTCATTGGATAATTCGTTTGTTAACAATCATAGCATTAACATCGATTTGAATATGATACAAAATAATATTATTAATTATAACTTAAATAATAAGAATTTAATTAACTTGAATTCGTTGGATAATTCATTTCTTGACAATCATAGAATTCACATGGATTTGAATATGATACAAAATAATATTATTAATATAACTTAAAATGAGAATTTAATTAGCTTGAATTCGTTGGATAATTCGTTGGTTAACAATCATAGACTTAATGTGGATTTGAATATGGTACAAAATAATATTAGTAATTATGACTTAAATAATAATAATATTAAGTTTAATAATAATAATAATAATATTCTTTTTAATAATAATAATAATAATAATAATAGAAACAAAACAAATAACTCTAATAATAATAATAATAATGTCCTTTCCTCTCCTTGTTATAAAAATTTCATTAATCTCTTCAGTTCTATCTTTGATCCCTTTGTATTTAGTCCCCTTAATAGAGGGCTTATTTTTTCCCTTGCCCCTAAGAAGATCCCCATCGATGATATTATTTGCAACATCGAGTTTGGTATTAGGGATCTTCCTAATTACACCAAGGAGGTTATAAGGCAAGATTGTGCTATAGTTCTTAGGAAAGTTAAGCCTCCTAAAATAAACCTTAGTCATGATGAATTTCTCACCCTTAAAGCCCTGAGGGAGAACCCTTGCATTGTCATTGTAAGACTGGACAAAGGTGGGGTCGTCGTCATTTTAGATATATTTGACTATATCAAAAAAAATATCGGCCACCTCCCTAATAGTGGTTGTTACTTAAGGCTTAAAAATAATCCCTTGATATCTACTGCTAAGACTACAGTGACAACAATCAAGTCAGATATGTCTCTCAATCCTCTTTCCAAAAAGCTCCTTGAAAGCAATCTTGTCCCCATGAGAATTTATGGCCTTCCTAATATCCATAAACTTAGGGCCCCGCTAAGACCTATTGCTAACACAATAGGTGGACCTACTTATCTTCTGCCCAAGTTCTTATCTCTTAAGCTGAATCCCCTAGTAGGTCGCATTAATTCCTTTTTTAAGGACTCTACATCCTTTGTTAAAAAATGGTGTGATGTGAAGCTAGACCATGTGGATCTGCTTGTTATTTTTGATGTTCTCTCCTTATACATAAAAATCCCCATGCAAGAGGCCATGGATGTCATTAGTCAAATCACTAACCAAGAAACTTCCAGATTGGTTGGCCTCTGCCTCACCTTGACTTTTTCCAATTCCCAAGGTGAATTCTATGAGAAAACCTGTAGGGTTGTGATGGATTCACCTCTTTCCCCTAATGTCACTAACTTTTTTATGGAATATTTTGATACCAGGGCGTTATCTTTGGCTAAATTTTTCCTGAAGAAAAGGAAAAGGCTCGTTGATGACACTTGCATCATTTGGCCCCATGGCCCTAAAAATCTAGACCTATTTTTGAACCACTCTGAATCTATCAAGTTCATGATGGAAGTTGAATTGGATGGTCACCTTCCTTTCCTTAACATTATCCTTTCTAGAATGGATGATGGCTCCTTTTCTCACCAAGTGTTTCGCAAAAAAACTCAGACATAACAATATCTTCATGCTAGTTCTCATCATTCTCCTGCTCAGAAATTCAGTGTTCTCAGCACCCTTTCTACCCGTCCTCTAACAATCTTTGCTGAAAGCCACTTGGAGTAAGCGAAATCTCATATCCTTAAGGTTTTCAAGAATAATGGCTATAGCAGAACTCAGACACTCAAGGCCTTTCAAAAACCCTGTAAAGGACCTAGAGTTAAAACTATTCATTTTGATTCTATCCTCGGGGTTCATCTCCCATTTATTCAAGGGACCACTAATAGGATTTCCTATATCCTTCAGAGGAATAATGTTTCATATTCATTCAAACCTCTTAGAACCATTCAAAATTCTCTTGGTTCAGTTAAATACCCTATAAACCCAAAGGACATGAAAGGTGTTTACTTGGTTTCACGTTCTTATAATATTCCATATACTGGAGAAACGAGTCATTCAATCAACCAGAGGATCCATGAGCACGTTGTAGGCATAAGACACAATCATTCCCGCTCATTGGCCTTAGATGGCCATGCGGTGAAATCTGAGCACCATGTTTGTATTGAGTATTCCAAAGTCATTGCCAGAGTTGATCATTTCCACCATAGGAAACTCAGTGAGGCCATCGAAATTAAGAGGCATGCCATAAATCTCAACAAAGATGATGGTTGGAAGCTTAGCAGGAGCTCGATTCTAACCCTCCCCTTATGATTATCTTGTCTCCTCCCCCTTCTTCCTTTTTTACTATTCCTTCCTCTCCCCTATTTTCATCTCTCGATTGGGTATATTTATTAATTATCTTGCTTCTTATTTCTTTATGTTTATATTACTTATATTGTGCTCCTTTTGTTTTCCTTATTAATATAATATATATAATATAATATATAGATATATATATATATATATATATATATATATATATATATACATATATATATATATATATATATAGTATCATATAATACATACATATACATATAATTTTTTTTAATTTTTTTATTCTAAACCTCTTATTATTTTCAGGTATTCTTAACCTCCTTATCCCTTTTAGTTTAGTTATATAACTATGTTTCTTATAATCTATTATGATTTAACATTATATTTTAACAACTATTTTTGGTAAACCAACTTTATACCTATATTTATTATATAGTTATAGCTATATTTTATAACTACAATATTAATATTGGTAAACCAATTTTATAACTATATTTGTTATATTTTATTAAATAAAAATGGAATAGAATTTACTATTCCCCCTTTTTTAGGATCTCTAGCTACCTAATCTCCAACAGCTAGTTCTCAATGGCTAGTCCCCAATGGCTAGTTTTAACCCTGGACAATGATGCATCCCTATTATTTATTCATGAAGAATGTGTGATTTTTTCCACCTCGTCCTAAGGATAAACCATATTAGTTGGTTCAAAATGTCAACCCAATCCTGAAAATGTGATTAACCTAAAAGACATTTATCTAAATATCTATGATATTATACAAATATATCTATCTATCTATGAAATCCATCTGCGAAATCTACCTTTTCCATGATTTTATACTTCAAGGAGGCATCTCGTAAAGCTCTATTGAAAAATGCTATAGGTTTTTCATGTCCCTCCTTGTTTTTCTATTACAATACTATTGCAATAGTTTGTTCTCATAAAAAGGAAAAAATCATGAAGTCTTTACTGTAATCAAGGCTAATAAAAAGAGAAGCACATGTTAAAGTTGCTTTCACCTCGCTAAAAGATATTTTAGCTTCAGTATTCCATTTTATCTCAGTGTGCTTTTATAACATGTTGGAAATTTCCCTTAAGATTTCAGTTGGGTTTGGGATGAAGGCCTGATCTCTTATTGAGCTAGATTTCTTCATGTGTGACTTGCAAATGGTGTAGTTTAGATTTTTATCTCATGATTCTACATGATGAAGACTTCTTAGAAACTTGACACAAAGATAAATAAAATTTGCTCCTTTTGGCTTGCATTAGGGGAATTTGGATGTCTAAAATGGGCCTCCTAAGTAAATTATAAAATAATAGTGGAAATAATAAAATTATATTAAACTACAACATCAACTTTTGGAGGGAAAAAAGAAAAAACTATTTTTCAACTCATATTTTCAACTTATCTCCCTATGGGTTTACTCAAATTTTGAGCGGAAATACTCGTTGGATACAGAATTTGATTGCTGATCTAAGAAGTACCCATATTCCATACTTTTATGGACCCTAATACATCAAAAATGAGAAAAACATGAAAAATGTGATTGCAATCACGTGTTTTCATGTATTTCTCATTTTTTGTGTAGCAGGGTCCATCGAAAGAATGAAACATGGGTACTCCTTGGATGAGGAATTAAATTTTTCATACAATGAGTATTCTAGCTCTAAATTTGAGTAAACTCTTACATAGAAAAGTTGACAATACGAGTTGAAAAAGTAGTTTTATTATTTTATTATTTTTTAACATTTTTACTTTTTTACTTTTTCACTCCAAAAATGGTGAATCATCCCCCATTGTTGACATATTCATATTGAATCCTATTGGTTCTTATAAATTTTATTTTGGCTATACATTTTTCTTTGAAGGCTCATTTTAGACCTCAAAATTCCCTTAGTGATGGTAGCATACATGTTTGAAGATATCTCAAATTTTGAATGTAGCATTGCAGCTTAATTACTTGAAGTCCTTTGGATTTACGAGCCATTTTACTTCCATAGTTGTCTCTTTTCTTATGGTTTTATGTATATATATGTTTGAATGGATCTTAGGTTTTCATAGATCAATTGTTAGTTAATACATGGATCATCATAATGTACATCAATGTATTCCATATAAACAATGAGAGAATGAAGGATTTTTCAGAAAATTCTAATGATGCCAACACGCTTATATACAGGATATATACATGTGTATATTTTTCTATAAAATCTTTCATTAAACACCAAAATTTTGAATGGTGCACCTGATCGATGTCACTTGCTCATGAAGAAAAGTACTTGATCTTACAACTTTATGATGCATTTGTTCTTCCTGCTTCTTAGTGGCTTCAAATTCTTGACAAAATCATATGCTTCTTATTCCTCTTATTTACTTCTTCATGTTCCTATAGTCTCCCCCTTATATGGTGCATTCAATTTCAAGTTTTAGACTCTACTTTTTGAAGTTACATCCGTGAAGAGCACCTGTGGGCCCCTAGCTTATTTCTCAAATACTCAAATGGTTCTTTAGTAAGAAGCTTTGTAAATATGTCTGCTATACGTTGCCTTGTGGGTACGTACTACATCTGCACTGTTTTCTCAGCCACTTGTTCTCTAAGAAAGTGGTACTTTATAGGGATATGTTTAGTTTTTGAATGAAGCACATGATTTTTCGAAATTATTATTACACTTGTATTGCCTCATTTGATAGAGATGGGCTCACTAAAATTTACCTTCATATCTTGAAGTGCCTGCTTCACCTACAACACTTTTGTCCAATATGCTATAGCTTCTATGTATTCAACTTCCACTATAGATAGAGAAACGGATGTTTATTTTTTCTTAGCCATGCCACCAAAGACACTCTTAGGTAAAATGCACCACCGCTTGTACTTTTTATATCATCCACACAGTTAGCCAATCTGCATCTGTGTATGATGTCATTGTAAAGTCCTTACCTTTCAGATACCATAGTCCATAACATGTAGTCCCTTTCAAGTACCTGAATATCATTTTTGTTGCTAACAAATGAATTTATTTAGGTTTTGATTGATATCTTGTAACTAATATGACCACCAACATTATATCTGCTTGAGAAGCTGTTAGGTATAACAAACTTCCTATCATAGATTTGTAAAGATTTTGTTCCACATCATGTGATTCATCATCTGCACATAGCTTACATCTAGTAGCCATGGGGGATGAGACAGGTTTAAAATATTCCATTTGGAACCTTTTGAACATATCTCTTAGGTATTTATCTTGAGAAATGAATATGCCTCCAAGCTTCTGTAGGATTTGGAGCCCTAAGTATAAGGCAAGTTCTCCAGTCATTGACATTTGAAACTCAGTCTTCATCTCTTTAGAAAACCATTCTAATAGATGATATTTATTGTTTCCAAACATAATATCATCAACATACACAACTATAATCAGTAATTCATTTCCATCATCCTTTATGTACAAATTATTATCAGTTCCTCCCCTCTTGAAACCCTGTATAGAATACCATCCCCATGGTGCTTGTTTAAGACTGTATAGCGATTTGTTTAACCTGCAGAGATCCTTAGGTTTATCTGATAATGAGAAACCTTCATGTGTTCCATATCGACTTATTTCTCGAGATCACCATTTAGGAAGGAAGAATTTGCGTCCATTTGGTACACCTTGAAATCATTATAGCATGGAAATGCCAAAAACATATTGATTGCCTCGAGTCTCATGACAGGTGAAAATGTATCTTCATAATAAAGAGATTCGAATTTTGAGTAACACTTACACACTAGTTTGGATTTGTTTCTAGCAACTTGACCGTGTTCATTCATCTTATTTTTGAATACCCAGTTTTTTCCAATAACATTCTTTCCAACAAGTATTGGTTTTAGTTCCCAAGTCTTGTTCTTCTCAATTTGGTCTAACTCCTCATTGATAACATCTATCCAACTTTTGTATCTACTTTCCTATTCAAATTTCTTTGGCTCTATCTATGAAAACATGGTGATATGAAATTGCTCATATTTTTCTGCTAGTTGCCTCCTTGTTTGTACTATTTCACTTTTATCTCCAATAATTTAATTTTCAAGGTGATTCTTTTGTTTGTGTCTTGCCGGGCCTCTTGAATGGGTCTTTGTATCTTCTAATTCTTCATATTATACTTCATTATCTTTACTGATATGATGATGATGATCTGGAAGATTGAAAAAAAGTGTGCTCTTGTTCTTATTGGGTAGCGCTTCATCAACGTTTACATTTATGCATTCCACAATCTTATGAAACCATTTATTATAACATATATATCCCTTTCTTTTGGATGAATATCCCAAAAATATTCATTCATCAGATCGAGCATGAAACTTTATTAACTTTTCACATTATTTTTTATATAAATTTTACTCACAAAAACTTTAAAATGCTTGATTGATGTCGGTTTCCCATGCCATAGTTCATATGGTGTCTTATCATAGTTTGGTCTGAGACGTGCCTTATTGAGAATATGTACTATTGTATGCACCTCTTCTGCACAATAGTTTTGACGAATGCTTCTTTTTTGCATTATGGATCTTCCTATTTGCTGAACAGACATGTTTTGTCTCTCTGCAACTCCATTCTGTTGTGGTGTGTTTGAAATAATATATTGTTTCTTTATCCCAAATTCATTACACAGGTTTGCAAACTCATCTTATGTAAATTATCCTCCTCTATCTGACCTTATGCACTTTATCTTGCACCTTGTTTTATGTTCTACCAATTCTTTGAAGTTTTAAATTTCTCAAATGCTTCTAACTTATTTATGATAAATGCCACCCAGGTCAATCTTGAATAGTAATTGATTACCAGCATGAAATATTGTTTTACTCCTAGTGCTTATATTCTTGAAGGCCCACACAAATCCATATGAACTAGCTGCAAAGTCTTACTACTTGATAGTTAATCTTTGAGTTTCAATGATGTTTGTGTCAGTTTTCCCATTTGACATTATTTCCAAATCGTGTTTTGAGGCTTATTTATTATTGGTATATTTTTTACTACTCTTTTTTTGTCAAGTTTGATGATTTGATCAAAGTTGATATGCCCCAATCGCCTATGCCATAGCCATGACTGATATTGTTCACTGATGTAGCATTCCTCACTCTCTTATTTCAAGATATGTACATTATTCTGAGTTCAGACTCCTTTAGATAGAACCTTCTGTTGTCCTATGAGATGATTCTAGGTTAGTTAATCATGCTAAGAATCTAAAATGTTTTGTTTGTTTTTAAAGTTTTTCGATGACCAATGTTATGAATAATTTGAAAACAGGTGCTTAAGCCTTAATAGTTGTTAAGTTGGATGAAAGGGTTGTCTATTTGTCTAAAATAGTTAATTGATTTAAAGTGGGTGAATAGCAGAGTCTTGATGAAATATAACTTGCTAAATATTCAAACATAATTTTTGATTGGTTATAAGAAAAGAATACAGGAAAAATGTTTTCCTGTACAAAAAAAATATATTTAATCTAACGCAAATGGGTATGACAACTAATTGATATAGAGGAGTTTATAATAATGGATATTTTTATAAACTATTCCCTAATTATTGTTTATAACTTCACAATGGATTTAAGACTGACTGATACTTAGTATGATCTTACCCGGATTTCCTTATAAAGGCTTAAATACATGAATAACGACATAATGAAATAAGCACATAAGAAAAACTTACAAGGAGACAAACTATAAGAGGAAAATTAAGAATCCTTTCATTAACTTGAAGCAAATATCTAGCTTGATTGTAATTCTACTTTGAAAGTTCATCCAAGGGTTCAACCCTTAATAACTCGAAGGAGGACTTATTTATATAAAATAAAAGTTCTTCTATATATTTAAAAAAAAAAAATACAAAAATAGTACAAAACTATAGGAATTTTAAAACTACTAAGTGTTGGCACTATCTTTTAGGATTTTTTTAATGATCTGACCCCCAAAACGTTTTGCCCTGCTCTCTGTTAGTTGATGATGAAAGTTACTTGATAGTTTCACATAAGTGATTGATGGGACTCTAAATTAAACATAAATTAAGGCCCATGCCTCTGAATTAAACATAAATTAAGACCCATCTAACTATCCTTCAGCACATTAAACCTCTCTTTTTGCATTAGACAATGTATTTTTAAATTTAATATATTCATTAGGAAGGTTTATAAATAATTGCATACTTGTGCCTAATATTATTTATTTTGTGGAATATTATGAGAATATTGGGAAGATTATGAAGATTTGGAGGAGGAGATAACTTAGGGACTTGCTCCCTACTACATGAGGATCAATATTAAATAATAAATCAACAATATATTATGGAATTATGGCACAGATTGTGGAACTCAAATTATTAATAAAATCTAGGAATGTGTTCCCTATCATTTAATGCAGATTCCTAGTATTGGAATCAGATCCACTAATCAAGGGATTTTGGTGGGTAAATATTCCTCCTTTCATGGGGAATGATTCCTATATTTCATAAGTACCAAGTCGAATTTTCCTCTAGGGATAGATTTTTATTAGTTTTCTTGTGGAGAGAACTTGTAATTTTGTAGCTCCATTTTATTTTCTTGCAGGGATGTAATTGTATTGATGAAAAAAATGAAGATTCATGTCATGTTCAGCTTCTAAATCTTGGTCCCCTCCATAGGTCTCTGAATTTCCTTGGGTTTGGCAATCCTAGGAGCCTTAGAGCCCTTTTGTATCAATTTCTTTTCTTCTTTTTTCTTCTTATTCACATGCATATCTTGCTTTTGTTTCTTTCTATTTATGCATTTAGTATTAATGATTTCTTGTTGTAGGATTGGGTTAAATGGTTCATGTAAGTTATTTTGTAGGATCACAAGCATCCTTTCATCCTTGGAAAATATTTGGAAGGTCATAGTAATCATTAATCTACTAGGATTAGTCTTCTTATTCCCAAATCTAGATTTCAAGAACTACTTTGTAGCAGAAAACAATAAATTTATGCTATTTTTAGAGCATGCTAACGAGATTCAATCGAGTTGGTTACACTTGAATTATATAAAAAAAGCATTCTATTTAATAAAAAAACTTACGCAATTTCATTTTCACTTGATTATGTTAGGCATTTGATAGATTTACTAGCTCACTAGTTCTCGAATTTTTTATTTTTAGACTAGTAGTTTTCCATTATTTAATAAATATTTCCCATGTATAGAGGAATTTGTGGATAGATGCAAACAATAATGTGTGTTCTTGAAGGATATTCTACATTATAGGGAGACCTCATCTCACCTCATCCACCCATGTCACCAAAATCTACTAAAGTCTCAATCCAAATTCTTGTTTTATAATCAAACATTGTCATTTTCATTGAGCAAATCTACCCATCTCGAAGCCCTTGCTTGAGCTCTAGGTAGTGTCCAACACCTTCATGCCTTAATATTCCATTATCCACCTTTCCCAAGCTCCATTCCATCTTCTAGACCACTTCCTAAGATTTTGGCTTTCTTTTTGTAATAAAACAGGGGATCCTGTAGACATCCTGGAGGAAAACCTATAGTGACCTATTTTGAGCCCGAATTGATAAAAATCATCACTAGAAGCTAGGAGTAGGCCCCTAATTTCCCTCCAAACCATATGAACCATTGTACTCCTTTTCTTCCACACCTATCTCCCCTAGCAAAGAACCAAGCAAGATTAGCATTTACATTTTTCAAGAAAAAAGATAAAAAGGAAAAAGTTATTTTATATTTATTCATGCACACAACAGTTAACACTCTCTAGATCAGATACCGTGCTCAATTAATTCAAATCATCACATGTGATAAATAGGGTTAAGTTAGCTTTATTTTACATTTAGTTCATTATCTTTATGCAATTAGAATATATTTCTTCCTTGTACTTTATTTCTTGCAATAAGTTAGGGATTCCATTTGAATTCATTTTCTACAATTAGTTTCGGGTTTGATTTCAGTACATGCACTCCATTAAATCATGATAGGAAAGGAAGGACACATTGTATTTTTCACATATAGTGCCGATACCTCTCAAGTGTATGAAACCCAGGTTGATAATTGAAAGTCAGTAGCCTTGGTAGTTTTAGCATTCTTGTTGTAATGCCGAGACTCATCACTTTTTGGCACCGTTGTCAGGGATGTGACAAAGTATGCACTGTTTTCTTCCCTGGTTGATTCATTTCTTTTTACTTTTTGCAAAAAAAAAAAAAAATACATTAGGCATATTTCTTTTCAAAAATAGAAAAGTGCATTGCATTAGTGTTTTAATTCAATCATAGAAACAAAAACGATCTCCAACACCAACCCCCCCACCCCCCATTTGATCACGTGGTAGAGTAAGAGCCACATCATCATTCACTTTTGCAGGTAGAAGAAGAAGAGATGGCAAAGAATGTATAATAAATGGATGGAGATGATGACAATGAGGAAGATCATCTTGGATTTCCCATTCAAGATATTGATATCAATGTGCACATGAAGAACATACCCCCATCTTTTCTTCCAAAATTTCATGGTCTAAGGTCAGAGGATCCGAATAAATTTCTCTTTTAATTTGAAATTGTTTGTGGATCTTATGGTTACTTATTAAAAACTAAAAAACTTAGATTGCTTCTGGTAACGCTGAAGCATAGAGCTCTTAAATGGTTCATGAGTTTAGGTACTAATTCAATAAGATCATGGAATGATATGCAAAATATATTTCTAGAAAAATATAAAGATAATGATCTTAAGGAAGAGATATTTAGAATGAATCAAAGAGAAGATGAGATCCTCGAGGATCTAATAGAGAGGTTAATGTATAATGTTAAGAGGGAAAAAATACATCATTTAGGATCCAACACACTAAAAACCCTCTTACTTAGAGCAATTAGGGATGAGTGGATTGATATCCTTGATATCATGCGTAGAGGTGATGTATACCAATTATCATTTGAAGGAATTAGTGAAACATGCAAACACATATCAAGAGGGGGGCAAGAGTAGGTAAATCAACATCAAGATCTGTAAGTCAAGATAAACTTGGAAATTTGTTTGATGATTTCAAAAGAGAAATTCTTATCAATCTAACCAAACAAGTAGAAATGTTAAGAATGCAAGATGAATAAAAATAAGATGTTGATATTTGTGTTTTCCATGCAGAATCACATGATGTTAAACATTGTATATCATTACCAAGGTTGAAGGAAGTTTACCAAGAGGACAATGGAGCAAGTCAATTCCCAATGCAACTATGTTATGTAGCTCCAAGAGGACCATGGAAGCCTATTCAACCTGATATAATGCAAGAACCTAATTCACAATTTCAATCTTATGTTCATCCATATCAAAAGTAATTGGAAGACACCATTTCCTTAGAAACATTGGCCACCTCAACCCCAAAACCAATCTTGGCAACAATGTTTGCAAGGAACTTATGGGAGCCATCCACAATATCCTCAATATTTTCCTCAATATCTTCCATACCCAACTCCATGTTATCCCTACCATCCACCTCCACCATAACCACAACCCCAACCACATCCATCTCAAATATCCACTCTCACTCAACTACCTGTACCACCATTTCCAAACCGACGCAAGGAAGTAGTTGAGCCCACTTACAATGCTGAGGTACAATACTTCCAAATATCTCCTCTTGATCTTAATGATATTCATATCATCTCAGTAAGAACATTAAAAAAAAGTGATTCTCTTGATTCCATTGAAGGACAACATGCAGAGAAAAGAAGATTCAGAAGACAAGATCAAAGAATCATGGTCTATATTTAATGAAGAGAAGAAAAAATAAAAGTATAAAATATAAAATATAAAATATAAAAATATAAAATATAAAATTAAAATATATAAAATAAAAAATAAAAAATCAGAGATTGAGAAATATTCCTCATGGTTACCATAAAATCCTCCATGTCTTCAAGAGAACAATCAGTAAAAAAAGGAATATTTCAAGGTCATGGAAGACGAGACATCCAAGATTATCCAAATCAGCAAGTCTACCAAGGGCATCACAACTATATTGAGATATAGTTCCAGATAGTCATTAAGCTACAACAATACTCTCTTCTTCAATTATGCTTGATATCGTCAAAGTCAAATCATTTGACCACTCAAATTCAGGTACATGTCAAAGCATACATTTCAAGCCTACATATCATTTTCTCTATCATCTTGATGTGTAGATGGCTCCATTGGAAGTATTCTTATACATGAAAGTGATTTTGTTTTTCATGTAGAGTAGGGTATAATATATTATATATATATTATATATATATATATATATTTTATATATTATATAATGAATAAAGAAAAAGGTATAAATCTCATTGAAAACCTCCTTTGAGGTGCCTGAGATTGCCTCATTGATTCAAAACCTCCATGAGGCAGTCAATTGTTGTGTTATCACTACAAATTGATCATCTAACCTAATTTCTTATGGATCGAATTAACCATGTAAAGCCAATTTTTACGGCTATTGAAATGCTTTCACTATGAGAAATTACCTAACAAACACCTTATTAAGTAATTTATAGTTAAACCCATGAAGAATAATTAAATAAATCATTATTTGTTTCTTATTCCTTAACTAATTCCTTGAGATGATAAATAAATCATTTATCTATTTATTATTTCTAAATAAAAGTTTAAATACTTTTTCCCTCCTAAACAAATATAATAAAATATTCCAAGTTTATTCCAAGAATCGGGTCAATAATATTTTATTATTGCACATTATTCTAGGATAACTCAATATTTTTTTATAAATATAAGGGTTTTCCATTCATTATTCACTGTTGATTATTTTCAGTGTTACACTCACTATTGTAACTCTGATAATTTTCATTCTCGCACACCATATTTTTTTGTGTTTATTCGTTATAGAGGAGAGAGACCCTACAAAATCTGAAGACGTTTGAGGTTAGCCAAGAACACATCCCATAAAGGGGGACTGGTAACATTTATTTTTTCTCTACACAAGTGTTATTATAAAATTATTATTTACATATCTTGTTTACATTGGATAATTTGGGTTATTACTCTTTTTTTTTTTTTTTAACTATGATTGTGTCATAGATCTAGAATTTGGCAGGTTTTGTTTATATCAGTTATTGTAGATCTAGAATGTTTAGTAGCCATTTATATTGTTGAGACTGTTTATCATCCACAATCTTAAGTGAGTTATTTTCGTACACCATTGAGAAGAAACCACTACAACAAATTGGGGACTCCGCTGGGTTTTATACTTTAGATCCAGAAACCTAGGTCACCTTTGGTTTTTAGCTTAGTCTTTATCCTTTTTTCAATTCTCTTAATGCTTCCTAGTTTTTTAATGCTAGATCTATAAGATTTTTGACTTCCGCAAGCTTTTTAGTCATTTCCGTAGGTCACAAGAACTAGCCGCGACAAAGGCGACACTTTTTTTCCCAAGATTTGCTGGCTAGTATCCTCGGAAGAGAAATCACCATTTTCAGCCCAAAAAGTGCGATCTAGGCTTCAAAATGCACCTCTCAGAGCAAAAAGTGTGATCCCTACAGAGGAACAGGTCAGTACCTGCGATTCCTGGGTTTTATGGTTTCTCTCATTTTTGTTCCTGGGTTTTTCTAAGAGATGTCTGTTGGGTGTCTGACCTATATCTCACCCCACTTAGGCCTTGATCCACTCTGATTTACTCCCCTAGGGATTCTAGTACACTTCTGCCTTTCTAGGAGGAGTTTAGTTGCGTGAGTAGTCTGAGTTTCTGCAGCATTTTCAGCCACATTTTCCTGATCTGTAATCTTTTGTTTCAGATCTATTAAGATAGGTTGCTACCATCCATAGTCTCACATTTAAACTTGTTTGGTCATTCCCTTAGTGTCCCATTAGTTGCCCTAAGTGTTTCAACCATCTCCCTATATTTTTGCAGTGATCATCCTCTCTATTTTTTTGTTGTTGTTGCATCGCTTTATAATAACTTAGTGTCACTTGATCCCAGTCACACCAACATTCATATCTCTTAACTGTTCCAGTGCATTTCCCATCGGTTTAGCTACCAAGAAGTACATTTTTTGCAAACCCAATTTGGATGGGGTTTAGTTAATTGTTTTCCTCTTCATTTTCTGTTATTTATTTCAGTTTATTTTTAGCAATCTTTTTTATTTTTTACAAAGGTGATCTGGGCTTAATCAATTAATACACTTGTACACACAAGCACACCTTAAGTGAAGGGTGCTTGGTTTACACCACCAAGCCAACAATTAACGTAATAAATTTATCTCCTGGCATCGAGACAAAGATATATTATTGATCTCCCTTCACCATTTCTATGTTCCATGTGTCCTCTTATCATTGCACCACCAAGGCATGTGTCGCAGAGACTATTAGGCCTTCACCCCCAGTTTCTTTTTGGGAATATTACTCCCCCCTGTCAAATTCAAGTTCATAGCCCTCTGAGTCCCCATATCAACTCTTCTCCTGGTTCTTTCAATTCCTCATCTATTTCTGAACCTTGTTCACCGCATATCGTCACCATGTATGGATCCACAACTGGTGTAGGAACCCAAATTGGTGTTGGCTTCAGTTCTATACCGGTGATCACATCAAGTGGAATAGCCTCAGGAACCATTCTAGTAGCCCCCATGCTCCCCTTTATGGCTAGGTTAAGTCTACCAGATCTTAACCAGTTGATAAATGACCCCATACACCATGATGCTAGTTAGCCCTCTATGTCGACTAAGCTTCCCCTAGACATCCCGAAGTTTGAGAGTATTACTAGAGAGGATGCTACTAACCATGTTTGATCCTTCCACATGTGGTGTTTTTCCAACTCCATAACCGACGACACAATTCATCTTCGGCGCTTCCAACGCACACTCACTAGAGATGCTGCAAAATGGTAGGTAGACCAACCCTCCGCCTCTCATTTCGTTTTCACTATGCTTGCTAAAGCATTCCTTTCATATTTCTAGTTATCTCTCTGGCATGACACTAGTATGGAGCTATTGACCACATTCCATCTGTCCTCTGCCACTCACCTTTCCGACCATGTTCAAGAGTGGTGTCGAAGGAGGGTCACATGACGTGCCTCACCTTTCAAAGACCATGTCTATCTAGATTGGTTTCTTAAGAGCCTTTTATCCCCCATTGGGATAGATGTCGCGTCCCATTTTCCTCATACCGAGGAAGAAGCTCTCGAGACCGCTTCGAGATATGATCTGATTTATGGAAAATCTAGTTATGTATATACCATCGTTCTAGACCGCCCTCATCCTAGAACTGCCAATGCATCGAGGGAATCTCACACCACTGACAGTATTGTTGGATCCCTTTCACACTTTTTTCCATATTTTTAGTAGAGTTATGGCTATCTACAGGTTTCCCCAGTTTCTCCAACATTTATGCCCCTCCTTCCAGCAACATGTTTCCAGGAACCCAACACATCTACCAAACTGTTGCTCCTTATTATGCACATCCTAGTGCTCCAGCCCCTCAAGCATTATCACCACAACATCCCATTCTTCCTCAGCCCCAGCAACCACTGCCCCCTTAGGGTCAGTTGTTTGCGTAGAAGAGCGATACCAATCCCCAAAATTTGAAGAAAAATAATAAGGGGAAGGGTAACAAGGGTAACCAGGGTAACCAAGGTAACTAGCCTTGTGAACCTGACGGGAACCAACCTAACGCGAAAAACCATCAATAGGGTGGCTATCCCAAGAAGAAGAATGTTATTCGCATGAATAGGCCTTGTGAATGATGTGGTGTACATGGCCACTATACTCATGAACGTCCTATCTTACCCTAGATGTGCCAAATGTGGGAATCTCAAGAAGCTTCTGAAGGTCAACAATCGCCTCAGAATCCTATGCCACCTCAGCTGGCTGTGCTCACAAATCCTTTGCCTCAGCAAGGATTTATTGTTGATCAACCTCAGCTAGGTCAAGTAGCCCACCTCCCCCAACCTTCTGGTCTCGGTGACTACCAGATCCTTATGATGAACTCTGATGAGGTTAACCCCTCCAATATTAACCTACAAACTCGGTTGCGTGAATATGACAAGCCCTCCACTTTGTCAGCTACCGAGTCCAAAACCAAAGTAATCGTTGAGCCTCTTATAACACCAAATGGTCCTTTATAGATCCCTCAATCCAAAGTTGAAGCCATTCCTAAGATTCCAAAGGGATCATTACATCGTAATGTGGCTTCTAATAGATTTTCCCATACATACAATATAATAGATGACTTGGCATAATCACCTACTGCGATGTCGACACTAGAAGTCCTCGAGTCCTACCCTTCCCAAAATAAATCTCTACTAACTGCCTTAGGTGTAGTGGATCATGCTGACGATTGTTTGATTGTCTTCCTAGTTGATACATCAGAGCACCCCCCATTACCATCATCGGTTGCTTTCCAGATACTAGTTACAATCCGTAATGCCATCATTCCTAGATGCATTATTGATGAAAGCGCACCAACTTGTGTGATGTCTGCTACTGTATGGAAATAGCTAAAGTCACCTGAGCTGCCCCCCTCCACCATCACTTTGCATGCTTGGGATGGACACTCCTCCCAGCACCTCGGCATGTACCACAACTGTCCATTGACTATTGTAGGTAAGATTGTCCATGTCGATATCGAAGTCATCGATGCCCCTTTGGATTACACATTTATCTTAGGTCATAGTTACACATGTGTCATGTCAGTTGTCACATCTACGGTGTTCCGCAAGATGTGCTTCCTCCATGAAGGGAAGATCATTACTATTGGTTAGTTGACTTACTATGAACTTGCTTCTGTGACCTCCCCCGATTCCATCTTCTCACTAACATCTGAAAACCAGTCTTCAAGTCCTTACACCAGTGTCTCACCCAGAGTCTATAAAGATTCCTGATTTTTAGGTGCCTTCCCTGGTCCTCCCCCTCCCATTCCTGAAGCTACTTCCATGAGTGTTTACATGTGACAAGCATCAGCGACTGCCCTCAAGTAGTCTCGTACACCTGATCAATAGCTAGCTCCTCAGCGTCCTATTGTTTCTCTTCTAGTTGAACCCTCTAGAAACACTCCCTGAGGACCTCCTCCATTTGTGGGTGCCTCTCTTATGTTCCCTTCAGGAACTTTTCCTCCAGGTCTTAACCATCTAGGAGCTATTCCGCTGGGACATTATCCTTCCGACCATATACCTTTCTTATTCCCGCCCTCCAGGAATTTTTTCTGTACCAATCATGACTTTGCTAGTCCTTCCTATCATAACTCTTGAGGTCTCAGTATGGTACATCAATTCCATTGCAAATATTCCTCCTGGTCAGCCAAGAGCTTATCATGCCTTGACCCTGATTCAACCGGTCTCCATGACCCCTACCACTGCTTCAGCTCCATCAAAAGCTCAACGGGAACTAGCTCCTATTGTGAAAGCATTTGGCCAGGGGCACAAAGCCAAAAGGAAGATTCGAAGGGAAAGGCTCTCGAACCTCCTCTATCCCCTAAGGTCCCAAAGCCGACACCCCCGTCTGCTATGTGTGAAGTTTTTGGGAATGCCCTCAACATGAACCGTTGGTTCATCAAGCATTCCCTGAGTCGAATATTCTGGAAGTCCATGTTAACATACTGGTCCTACTTAAGAGTCTCAAAATGCATTGCACAAACCACCCTTGTGCCCTCTGTCATCTTCATGGTCACTATTCCCATTGTTTCCCTTGTCTTGATGAATTTCACAATTTCCTTGGGGTGATTCGTGAATACAAGGTCACTCATAGCAGAGCCTCTACTCATCTACCTGTGGATTCTAGTAACACAAGTCAACTAGAACAACGAGACATTGGCCCCACTATTGTGATCCACTCACACGATGTCAAGATGATAGACACCACGAGCCCCATTCTTTACTTGTCGTCATCCTTTAGTTCCTCACAAGACAACCTTTCTGAGGTCTCTGCATGCATTTCTATCATACCTTCTTCAAAAGAATTGGATGTCTCAACATCAGTAGATCCTCCATCTACCTGTCCATCGCCTACCATTCAAGATGATGCGTATGTGAACCTTATTTCTCAGGTTGATGCACCACGTAATGTTGTCGCATCATGTAGTCAATATTCCTCCCTTCCCACCATCTCTGAGCCTGATGAGGACATGATGGAAGCTATGTCTACCCCTGATTACCCATACACTTAAGTAAGGGTATTTTGAAGTCCATTTCCTTCCTAATTCTCCCAGCGCGCTCTACCTCAAGAAATTTCACTCATAACACATCCCTTTGATTTTCATGCCTTTATTTATGCCATCAAGTTAGGTAGATTGCATCATCTCATCAATTGTCTTTTTCACCTTTCAGATGGATCCATCATCCACACCGTATATCGGTCATGCCAATGGTGCAAGTCACTTCTCCCAGAATCTAGCCTTGGCCATTTTTACCCCCTTGCATACATTAGTCCTTTCAAACGGGGTGTGCGTTGGATCTACCACCAATAATCAAGCCAAATATGATGGAATAATAGGTTTTTTAGTCGATCTCATTGTTCATCGAATCCATCATCTTCATGTTCATTTGGATTCCTTTCTAATTGTCATCCAATTGAATGTTGTGTATGATGTGCATAACCAAGTCCTATTTAGAAAATATCTATGAGTGAAGCTATTGGTCCATAAATTGAAACCATTAATTTTAGTCATGTGCCTAGAGCCCAAAATCAATATGTAGATACCATTGCAAACAGCATTCTAGATTTGCATTTATCACATGTATACCACAAAAGATAACCACACAAATGGTGAACCATCATCATTATATAAAATACACAATCATATTATGTATCATAAAAGTGTTTGGAGCCATAGCTCTAAATACATCCGACATGCCAATAGGATGTTGAAAAAATCACAATCAAAGGGACCCACATGTCTTTGCATCTAGTCCCTGTCCAATGGATCTTGTGCCAAAGGCTCTACTCCGCCTACATGTATATCACATACTGCCTGACCGGCCATCACCACATGTTGCATGCATGATACCTCGCCACTCTGAGGGAAGACTGGTGCACTCATCTATGTATCGATCCTTTAATTCGTGCCATCTGTACTCTGAAACCTCGGTCAAGATAATATCAAACCTATGACGGAAATCGGCAAGCAACATAGTATCCTCTGGACCCTGTTGTGATGAGGATGTACCCCAACCTGTAGCCATAGGCACTACGGATCCGCCTACATATCCTACTGGCTTCACGAGGTTATGTTTGCATACAACATATGCTATACTCAATACCATACACATGTGACAGAAATATAAAATGCACCATACAACATAGCAACTTAACACTTATCGTTTGGTCCCAATGCTCGCCTGGGCGGAAGTGGCGAGTCAGGGTCTCCCTGATATTTCACCCCACTATAAGGGTAATCACCAATGTAAAGGGGCATTTGATCGTAGTGTGCGAAAAACTTGGGTCGTAACACCCGTCCGACTCCCCCTCCTCCTCCTCTCCACAGTAGCTACCCATAGTGATGCACCCTAGGCTCCTATGGGCCCCCATCTCATATTTGTACAAGAGGAGAGATAGTGGGTGTCTTCTCAAAGAAGAAGGCACACAATACTGTACTAAAAGTGCAGTCAATACTCACCTACCTCTTACAAAGATTAAACTGTCATTTCACTGATGACAACATCATCTAGGCCCACCCGTATTAGGTCCTAACCAAAACACTCTCAACTAACATCATCTTCCCACCAGTGATGTGGTGAAATGCATGGCTACCCAAGACCCGTAACACAGTTGTGGTAACAACCTACGTCTCTAGCCTCTCTAGATCAATAAGTGGGATTGTCGTGTGCTTGACAATGGTGCTCCACGAACTCAGTAATGTTCCTCCCATAAGGTAACACTGAATGAATATCCCCCACCACTCTGAGGGGAGGAAGTACAGTCAAAAAGTAAATATCATGTAATGTGAGCTCAATCCTATGCCCCTACATGACAAAGACCTCTTGGTCTAGATCTGAATAACTCATAATTCCTGACAGCAAGGGCTCACCTACCCTCATCAGTGGGTTCTCTACCAACATGAAAAATCCATAATGAGTCAATGCCCCTTGAGCCACCTAATCCCCCTAGATCTTAGATCAAAGAGTATCCAAGTCTCATTCATGCTAGTTGATTTTCAGCTCTTCCATGCTTGCAAAACACCATATGTCTTATTAGTACAGAGAAGAAAACAATGGTCTACACTTATTATCCTATAGCCCCCACTAGGCCAATAAACCAACCATTCCTCCAGCAACAAATCGAAGTTTTTAGACCAGAAAATGTAATCTTGCAAGTTTCCAGTTGTTTCCTTTGATCCAGATCAAACTTTTGGACACAAAATTTGTGATCCGGCAGTAAGCAAGGGAAAGGGTCTCTCAGGGAGCTACTAGGTACCAAAATTCAAGAAATAAACTAATGAAATTGAAGATATGAGTAAGGCCACCTACCTAAAAGTCCCAGATCCTAATTTTGAAAGTTCATTTTTCCACTATGATCTCCACAAGATTTAGGGCCTTTTCCTCTCCCAATTCACCACAACTCAATTAGCAAATGAATCAAAATTGGAGGGAAAACATCCTTTCATAGAAAAATCCCTAATATTTCTATCGCCCATTGTGACTAGATCATAGCTTGGTTTGATGAACTACCAACATCATTGGAAAGCTCTCATCGAGTTCTAAAATTGGTCTTCATCAGTCTTTGATGATTTGATACTTCACCTGGAAACCATTTTTCCAAGAAGGTAGCTTCGTCATCTCTCACAAAAGAATTTCATCATAAAGCGACACTTTTTCTTTGAGGTCCCCCTTCTCTTACTACTTGGCATACCATATGTCGATTTTCATCATGAGCAACCATTATTTACTCATGTTTTCATGGTCCCCATTGGAACTCGTCTGTGTGGCAGCGTCATGGAGCCACCCTTGTTCAGAGCATCCATGATGAGACACCCTTGTAGTCTTGGAGTATATTTCATGCCCCATCATATCATGTCATTGTATTCCATCCATATTTGCATATTGTTCTTCATGTTTTGCCCATTTTGGCCTCTAGTCATACTATCCCCATCCCCTCTAGAGTTGAGGCAGTTGCTACCAGGTAAACCATGCACTTTATGTTCTCACAAGGGTAGTCGTTTGTTTGTCATGCAGTACCAATTTTCCCCATTATCCTTGGTATCAGTCCATTAGTCACATTACTATTCTGCCTCATTCTTTAGTTGAGGGTCCTCATTGCCTCATCTATCTCAGGCCCTATTCTGTCAACATCAACTCATTTATTCTAGAAGAACGGCCCATAGGGTAGTGTATCTCGGTTACAGCTTCCATTCTTGTTCGACACATTGGATCGAGTAGACGATCTCATTATTTCCCTTTGAGTTGGTCATTTCATGTTCGTGATTCATACACTTGATGGTCCAGTGATGCAACAAATTGTACTAGTGATTCCCTGGTGTGTGTGAGATGTTTCACACCTCATGAGGGGATGGGCCTTCAGGTTGACCCCCACATGCCCAGATGCATATCTACTATGCTACAGCCTTAGATGCAATTCCATAGAGTTGATGGGTTCCGTTCCTACTAATCACAGTGTTCATAGAATGCACGTCTCCTCTAGATGATCCATTTAGTTTTGTATAGCCCTTCCTTGTTTAGTAGGGCTTCTTCGGTTTTTCTACCTTCTTTCCGACCCATTTTTTTTTATGGAAGGGGCTTGGTATCTCATGGACTCATATATTACTGTATTCAATCATGGCTCATGTTTTTACTAGGCACATTATGTCTATGGGACACATTGTATTATTTTGTGGCTCTGTTATGCCAGCATGTCATGTACCATTCAACATGTACTTCATTGCTCAATTTTATATCTCTGGGTGAACCATTATTTTTGTACTAAGTTATCTCTATAGGTATGGGTATGCCTCCCCCACCTCATTGATGTCTAGTACCAAACAATAAAAGGAGTCTTGCATTACTCTTGCCCCGTCTGTCCCTATCCTCTCTCAAATTCATCTTCATTGGTCTCTCTCTCTCTCCTTGACTCCCCTGTGTTGTCTAAGTGATTGTATCTTTACAACTTACTTTTCTAATACGTTTTTCTCCTAACACTTGTATGTTGGGGGGCAATCTATTATCACCAAAAAAATTATCATCTAGCCTAATTTACTAGATGGATCGAAGTAAACCATGTAAAGCCAATTTTACCATAGTAAAATTGCTTTCACTGTGAGAAATTACCTAATAAACCAACTTTATTAAGTAATTTATAGTTAAACCCATGAAGAATAATTAAATAAATCACTATTTATTTGATTTTCTTCTAGGAATAATTAATTTAAGCACTTTCATTATTATTCCTTGTCATATTTCACCCAATCATAAAAAATATGCAGATAAATCATTATTTATCTTATTTTTCTCCAAGAATAATTAATTAATCACTAATTATCTATTATTCTTTGTCAAATTTGACTAAATCCTTTAGGAATAATTAAATAAATCCTTATTTGTTTATTATTCCTTAATTAATTCCTTGAAATGATAGATAAATAATTTATTTATTTATTATCTTTAAATAAAAGTTTAAATACTTTTTCCCTCCTAAACAAATATAATAAAATATTCCAAGTGGTTATTCCAAGAATGGGATCAATAAGATTTTATTATTGTTCATTATTCAAGGATAACTCAATATTTTGTTATAAATAGAAGGGTTTTCCATTCATTATTCACTTTTGATTATTTTCATTGTTGCACTCACTATGGCAACTCTAATTATTTTCATTGTCGCACACCACATTTTTGCTAAGCTTATGCATTATAAAGGAGATAGACTCTACAAAAGATGGAGATGTTTGACGATAGCCATGAACCCATCCCATAGAGGGGGACTGGTAACATTTGTATGTTCTCTTCATAGGTGTTATTATAAAATTATTCTTTACATATCTGGTTTCCATTGGATAATTGGGTTTATTACTCTTTATTTTGTTGTTTAACTATGATCGTAGCATAGATCCGAATTTTGGCAAGTTTTGTTTCTATCAATAGCTACAGATCTACAATGTTTAGCAACCATTTATATTTTTGAGATTGTTTTTCATCCACAATCTTAAGTGGGTTCTTTTCGTACATCATTGAGAAGAAAACACTGCAACAATTTGGGAAAAAAAAAGAGGGAAAAAGAAAAGATCCTAGGTGAAAACCTCCTTTGAGGTGCCTAGGAAGACATACTAGTTGAAAACCTCCTGGAGGTGACTAGTAGGCCTCAAAAATAAGGAGAAATAAAAAAAAGTGTTTGCTCCATGTATCTCTCTGATGAATGCATGTACTCTCTCACATCTGCAAGCATCAAAATCAAAGTTGGTACCAAAAGAAAAAATTGGTCAACCCTAGTCAAAACAAGTGAAATTTTGACTTTATCCTTCTTTGTTCAAATGCTCCAACAAGGCCAAGGCCATGCCAATCCATCATGCTCATTTATTTCCACCATCCACCCATCATTCTCAAGCTTTTCCCATTGAGTTTGCTTGTTGTCCTGAATTACTACAGGAAACAAAAATACATAGAGCATACTTTTTTTTTTGCCACATCTAGCAAACCATGCATCCATTTGCCAAACTATATCGAGGGGATATGCATATGGATGATGGTAACGTGCTTAAGAAATTTCAACAAACTCCAGTGCACGGTTTTCAAGAAAGCAACCTCCATCACCTACAACCATTTTTGAATTATCTTGATATTCATGCATCCATTTAAAAAATTGTTTCATGGGGAGATGCATATGGATTATGGTAACATGCCCAAGAAATTGCAACCAATTCTAGTGCACAGTTTCCAAGAAATCAACCTCCATCACCTTCAGTAATTCTTATTTTTTCTTGATATTTGTTCATCCATTAGCCAAGATTTTCTTATGCGGAGGTACATAATGATGATGGCAACATGCCCAAAAAAATTTAGGTCAATCCATTCTACCATTTAGGAGATATGGACAAAACAAGTCTGCTACAAGAAGCTATCCTAAATTACTATAGGATCTGTACATAAAGTTTTGAATTACTATAGGATCTCTATAGGAAGGTTGAGAAGAAGCTACAAGATGAAATGTGATGGATAAATGGGTCAAAATGTCAAGTTTTTTTAACGAAGGTTGATATAGGTCCCCCAACACCTGCACATCAACAAGAAGACAACACATCAGAAAAATGAGATCAACAATAAAGAAAAACGTAGTCAAGAGGGTGTACCTAAATCATTAGCAGCATAGCAACATGAACTTAGTAGCAGAATTCATGTCTCTCCAAGAACCATCAAGTAGATACAGGTATGAAATATTCTTGACCTCTTCACTTGAGCATATTATAGTTAGAAATTTGTTGTCAATGCATGAGAGATGAGGTTTTATAAGATAAGGATGGGTCAGCAGTCTCAACCGCCTTCAACTACTTAATTGCATCTCACTCCTTCACTCATGCAATGTTGAAAAGTCAAATTATGCAGGGTGATTATTTCAAGGAATGAGGAATACAGTAAAAAGAATACATTTTTTCAAAGGCCAAGTCACCACAGCATTCCAAGCACTCCATCCACTTCATATTCACTATATATCCATCATTCATCCATCCCATGTCATAATTTCAAGAACAAACCCTACACTTTGTCTCACCATGAAAATTTCTTGAAAAAAAAAATAGAGCATCCTCTCCATTTTCACAAATGTACATCATTTCTTGTCACTCCCAAATAGTTAGAAGACTCTGAAGGAAGAAAGAATGACTAGGGCAGGACGCAGAATGCTGCTACAAGAAGGAAGAAAGGAACAAATTGTGCTAAAAACAAAAAAAAAGGGGCAGTGCCTAAGAGAGACCTAATCAAAATAGAAAATTCCAAGGCCATTAGGCAATCATCTAGGGCACAAAATAAAAGAAAAGGAAAGATAATGGTCTCAAGAAACAATGATTTTTCTTTGCACAAATATTTTTTTGGGTTTGTATTTGAGCCAAGATTCTTATTGGACAAGGGAGGGGCCACCAGGGCCATGAATGAGGCACAATGAGGTCACTTAGTTACTCAGAGGATGAGCAACACTCTCAGCAGGGGGTATGATGGGCCTCTAAATTAGACATAAATTAAGGCCCATGCCTCTAAATTAAACATAAATTAAGACCCATCTAACTATCCTTCAGCACTCTAAACTTCTATTTTTCCATTAGATAACATATTTTTAACTTTAATATATTCATTAGGAAGGTTTATGAATAATTTCATATGTGTGCCTAATATTATTTATTTTTGTGGAATATTATGAGAATATTGGGAAGATTATGAAGATTTGGAGGAGGAGATAATTAGGGACTTGCTTCTTACTACAGGAGGATCAATATCAAATAATAAATAAACAAGATATTATGGAATCATGTGAGAGATTGTGAAACTCCAATGATTGAGAAAATCTAGAAATGTGTTCCCTACCATTTAATGCAGATTCCTAGCGTTGGGAAACAAATCCACCAATCAAGGGATCTTGGTGGGGAAATCTTCCTCATTTCATGGGGAATGATTCCTAATAATTTTTTATAGGTACCAAGTCTAATTTTCCTCTAGGGATATATTTTTATTAGTCTTCTTGTGGAGATAACGCGTATTTTTGTAGCTCCATTGTATTTTCTTGCAGGGATGTAATTGTATTGATGAAAATAATAAAGATTGGTGTCATGTTTAGCTTCTAAATCTTTTTATCCTCCATAGGTATCTGAGTTTCCTTGGGCTTGGACATCCCAGGAGCCTTAGAGCCCTTTTATATCATTTCATTTTCTTCTTTTCTCTTCTTATTCATATGCATCTCTTGTTTTTGTTTCTTTCTATTTCTGCATTTAGTATTAATGATTTCTTATTGTAGGATTGGGTTAAATGGTTGATGTAAGTTCTTTTTCAAGATCAAAAGAATAATTTCATCCTTCGAAAAGACTTGGAAGGTAATAGTAATCATTGAGCTACTTAGATGAGTCTTCTTATTCTCAAATCTATATTTCTGGAACTCCTTTGTAACAAAGAACAATAAATTTTGTTATTTTTTAGAGCATGATAATGAGATTCAATGAAGTTGGTTCCACTTTCATTAGATCATAGAAACATTCTATTTAATAGAAAAATTTACCCCATTTCATTTTCACTTGATTAGGTTAGGCATTTGATAGATTTACTAGCTCACTAGTTCTCGAATTTCTGATTTTTAGACTAGTAATTTTCCGTTATTTAATAAATATTTCCCAAGTATAGAGGAATTTGTGGATAGATGTAAAAAATAATGTGTTTTGTTGAAGGAGATTGTAAATTTCAAGGATACCTCATCTCACATTATCCACCCATGTCGCCAAAATCCACTAAATTCTAAATCTAAATTCCTGTTTTATAAGAAAAAATTGTCATTTCCATTGAGAAAACCTACCCATCTTGAAGCCCTTGCTTAAGTTCTGGGTAGTGTCCGCCACTTCCATGCCTTGTTCTTACATTATCCACCTTTCCTAAGCTCCATTCCACCTTCTTAACCACTTCCTAAGATTTCAACATGTTAATGTAATAAAATAGGGGATCTTGTAGATATCCTATAAGAACAGGTACTTCTTGTAGGCATCCTATAGGAAAACCTGTAGTGGCCTGTTTTGAGCCCAATTTGAGAAAAATCATAACTAGAAGCTAGGATTAGGCCCCTACTTTCCCTCCAGGACATCTGAACCATTATACTCATTTTCCTCCACACCTATCTCCCCTGCCAAAGAACCAAGCAAGATTAGCGTTTACATTTTCAAGCAAAAACATAAAAAGGAAAAAGTTATTTTATATTTTTTCATAATCATAGCAGTTAGCACTCTCTATATCAGCTTCCATGCTCAGTTAGTTTAAAACATCACATGTTATAAATAGGGTTAATTTAGGTTTCTTTTACGTTTAGTTCATGATCTTTATGCAATTAGAATATGTTTCTTGCTTGTACTTTATTTCTTTCAATAGGTTAGGGATTTCATTTCAGTTCATTTTCTGCAATTATTTTAGGGTTTGATTTCAGCACATGCACTCCATTACATCATGATAGAAAAGTACTGATGCATTGCATGCTGCACATATAGTGTCAATACCTCTTAATTTTGTACAAAGCCTAGGTTTATAATTAAAATTCGATAGCCTTGGGAGCTACAACGTTATTGTTGTAATATCGAGGCTCATTAGTGATCCCATTTGTCTTGACTTGATATAGAAAGATTAACCAATTTATTTTAAGCTTCGTTGACCTCGGTGTAATTTTCAAAAGTGGGCTTATTTACAAAAATGTGTTTAATATCATGCTTAATTTTCAAATCAAAATCTAAAGCCTCTAACATTTTTTTTCGATAAGATTACCCTTTACACCTGCAAAACTAGCTTTTTCAGTCACTATTGTATAAAGCCTCTGACAATATTCGTCCAAACTAATCAACCTCTCATTTGGTGCCACTAATCCTAGAAGTCATCTCTAATTGAGTAAGTTAAAAATTTAAAATGAAACCTTTGAACTACAATCTTCAAGGCTTGACACTTGGTCTCCAACTGAGTCATGAGGTTCTTTTCCTACAAAACCTTCTTAATCTCTAGAATAATTTTTGTTCTGTCAAGAATATGAATCTACTCCAACTTGGCCATAGCTTTTGAATTAATAACTTTGATCATGTCAGTGGCTTCACTTAGTTTATATTCAAGAAGTTATTTAACTTCGTCAATCGCTATAGGACATTAGTTTATAAGTTCTCCCTTCTTAAAAATAATCTATATGGAGGGCCATACTTCAGTTTTTGCCTGACTAATATCTGCCCAAATCTTTTCCTTAGCTTGGGCCAAGGTCTGAGCCATTAATGACTCACTTTCCAACTCTTTTCTTATTCTTGTCAATATGTAGGTCTTCTGCATCTCTTCAACATAAATACTATCATTTTTAATCTTCTGAGTCTCCAAGTTCTTGAATTTCTTATGAAACCTTTCATTCTCTTGTTTTTGGTGATTCATCTCCTGTAGGGCTTTGTTCAAATCTCCTATTGTTGATGTAGATTCTGTTGTTGCTGATGTTGATTCCCCTGATGTCCTTGACACTATAATAGGTATAACTATAATTGGAGCTATGGCTAGTTAATTACTCTTTTTCTTTAAGAAATTTCTCTTTTTTCTCTTCCATTGTCTTTATCTGTACATTTTTCTCAATGATCATCTTGAGAATCTCTTCTTTGTGTTGTTCAATTTCTGTTATCTCCTTTGTTTAAGGATCCTCTGTAGAAGGTAGTTTGAGTTGCTTCATTAATGTAGAAATGTCTTCATTCTTCTTTCTAATAATGTCTTCTGGAACTTTAACATCAGTGGGATCATACCCAATTTCAATCACTAATTCTTCTAAGTTTTTGACCCTATTATCCTTTTGCAAAGAGGATATATTTTCTATGTTCAATTTTGACTGTATAGTTGAAAGAGTTGTTTTGAGTTTTGATAATGCCATTGCAGTGTTGGTGATGGTAGAGAAAATCATCTCACTAGATTTCCTATGCATATTGATCTAATCAATTGGATGTATCTAGTTGGCATCAAAAGAAAATACAATTTTCTTATAATTTGAGGAAGCCTTTGGAAAAGGCACTTGGGCTTGAATGAATTCCATTTGCATCCTGCCTTTCTCATTGTCAATAACCTATGTTGTGAAGTAGATGTTTGTTTCCAAAACTGATCATATACATTTTCCTTTAAATATTTATTATTTTGATTAATTTCAAGGAAATTAGTGAAGATGTTTGACTCCTCATGCTCACTTGCTCCTAGAGACTGAGTGATCTCTAATAAATTATGTGAAGCTAAAGAGGAAGATGGAATAGTGATTGCATATTCCTTTGTCCTTGTAGAGACCTATGAATCATCCAAATTGATGATTATAGGCTCCTTCTGACCATGAGTAGTAGTAGTGCCTTTGGAGTTAGCCCTTGATTTCTTCTGATAATGAATGGATTCCTTTTCACCTATTGTTGATGGTGAAGATCCTTCTGATCTACAAAACTCTCATATTTTGATTTAAACAAACTATGTTGGAAAGGAAAATCAAACCATATATCTTGAATAGTTTCAAATTTCTCTGGAAGAGAGTTATATCTTGACAAAGGACTACTACTACCCAGACTTTCTATAAGACTTTTCTTTCTCACCAATTTTTGGGTAGCGTATCCCCCCATTACAGGTTTTTGGGGCTTGAAGCCAGAATTTTGGTCAACTGTAATGTAAAGACCCTGTGAAATGCGAGTGTGGAGTGCAAGAGTCTAGGGTTGTCCACCCTTAGATAATGTAATTTGATGTAAAGTGTTTCGGCCTACCCATGGTCCACGGACAATGAGATTGTATAAATACAGCGAGGCTCTAAGGGTAAAGGAAGTCTTAGTTTGGATGATGAATTTGCTCTGAGTCTTGGGTTGTAGTAATAGGAAGAGGCTCTGCAACTGAGTGTGGAGAGGCCTAGTAGAGTCCACAGCTGTGTGCACAGACCCCTGCAGCTAAGTGCACTGGGTGGAGTTGGGATTGTACTTGGACAGAGAATTAATAAAAGATAAGTTGATTTTGAAATATTGTGTGTCTATGCTTCTGTTATATTTATGCATCTCTTTATAGTTTTATGATTGTGTGAACTTGTTATGAATGTTGAATGATTAATGAGAATATTGGGCACACACAATTAAGCTAATATCTATAATAATAACAAGTAGGGATACAGGATATAGACAACACCTCTTCGCACTCTTTACATAGTTGCGCAGAAGAAGTTGCACAAGTTGCGAAGGACAGAAGGCTATGCGGAGCAACGCAAATGCATAGGTTCGGTTCGCCAGCTTACTAGACTTCATCAAGACATACCTAGGGTGTGGAAACCTGGTTCTAGCACCCTCCCATACTACCTCGGCTGAGACCTCAGTCCGTGCACCACAGACTATTTTTGAAAGGGCCGGTAGTTTTGGGATTTGTTTAGCTAAATCAATTCTGAACTTGGGTCAGGTCCCAACAGGCCAACAAATGGTTCCGTTGTTGACACTAGGATCTACCTAAGGGATGTCTGATGTCGTGCCACTAGAACCCAACAAAGAAGGAAATCGAATAGTGGTTGGACAATAATAACGAGTTTGTTACACAGGAAAATAGAACTCTGCAGGTATGCGAGAAAAGGTGGTTGGATCACTACCTATATATGGAAATCCACAAGATCTTCTTTGCATCCTTTCCTTCTCAACTATATGAGTGGATCGTGAGGTTAGCTAACAGCCAAGGAAGGTGTAAGCTCGACCAATTGATAGTGTGGACTTTGGAATTAGTGCACAGACCAGAGGCATCAGAAGATAAGATTACGTTAGCAGTGGACCACTCGCTCAACTGGATAATAGTGGGATTTATCACTGAGTTTGCGATAGACATGACCATGAGCTACAACAAAGAAGAATGATTTTTTCTCAAGGGACCACAAGATAAGTACATTAAATATTTGAATACCTAGATTAAGATGTTGTTATGTGAAAAATTGGTTATGCAAATACATTAATGTTTGAAACGATGCAGAGTGGAAAGATCTACAAAGGTAGCAGGGAAGTAGGAAACAGTCCCTTAATTTCACCTTCACGACAGAGCGGGGATGAGCTTTCTCGAATCTCTCTTAGAAGTGTAGTTTGTTTGATAAGACAGTGCATTCCGCAGTTACCACCACCACCCATGCCGCCACCCGCTTCACCTCTTTCACTTCCAACTCCACCCACTCCACCTCCACCAACTCTGTAGTTTAGCATGGCAAGCGCGATCAAGCTACCCGTATTTAGAGGAGTAGGGAATGAGGATCCAGACCAGTTATGGTCCGTGGTAAGAATAGTGTGGGAAGTGCAACAGGTCACAGATGACAACATTAAGAATGCTACATTAGTGAGCATGCTGCAGGATCATGCATTGACATGGTACATCAAGCACTCTAATGACCACCCAAATGTAGGGATAACAAAGATCCAGAATGCATTGAATAGAGAATTTAGCTGTCCAAAATCAGAGACACAGTCAATCATTGGGTTCAAAGAGATCATGATGCTTCCAGGCAAGACCCCGTGGGATCTGGATCAGCGGAAAAAGAGTACGATCCTTGAGGCTAATATGATGCTCACAAATGCGCAACATCGTGCATGGTTTATAGCATCTCTCACATCGCACCCGAGGACAACGCTATCGCAACAGAAGCTTTCTACCCAGGCCGAAGCGTTAGAAATGGCGATGAGGTTGCATGAAACACTGATACACGATCTAGGGTTGCATGAAACACTGATACCAGATAACAGTTTTAGACCAGGATTGGGGAACCCAACTATAGATGGGAGAATCTTGTGGGAGCGCAACAACTCTTGTACTTCGGATTCAGACGAAGAAGTAGAATGCTAGCAAAACTAGTTGCACGAAGTGACAACACTGAATTGCAACATGATGATTAAATCACTGTGTTGCATGATGATAGAGGCAAGGGAACTACCAACATATGATGGAGTAATAGTGGTAGATGAATTCTTGGACAAATTTGAAAGTGCAGTACCAGAACAGTAGTGGTACGATGTGTTGGAATGGGCGTTGTGCGCAACACCCTCATGATGGTGGAGTAAACATCAAAAGACCATTGTAAATTGGCACCAACATAGAATATAGATGCGCTTACGGTTTGGAAGCCCCCAGCGTCGAGCGAGAACCATGCAGCTAAGACGAAGCAACTTACGTGCCCACCTGTGTTGATGGGTGCAGACATGTGTTTTTCAAGCACATCCCAGACTAAGGATCAAAAATTAGAACCAGACACGGCAATGGACAAGTGATGCGCACAACAAATATCCCACATAGGAGCATTCAAAGATCTATTTGGAATCATGACCAGAGTTCTCCAAGCAAGACGAACTGACTGGGACCTACACGTACCAGCAGTTTGATGGGCCTATAGGGCCATAAGAAAAAACTGGAGCGTGGAAGTGATCCTAACACTGATGAGAAGAGATGAAACCATAAGCACATAGAAGAATCCCCCTAAAATAGCTCCCATAGTGAGGATAGTACACGAGGACTCGGGTAAAGGAATTATGCAATTACAGGAAGCCATTCAAGGAGGGAACTTGAAAGTTCGCGAACTCAAAGAAGATTGGGTGCGGCTGAGAAAGAAAAGCATGATGTTGGACGAAGAAATCAGCAAACTAGAAACTAAAGACGTGCAAGCATGTTTCACTAAGAAACTAAGCACAATGGTTCAAGGTATAGCCAGCTATACTATTGCGTTAGAAGAATTTGTGACCTTGCTACAATGGCTCCGACTGCTCCTAACTAGACAAAGTAAACAAGGGAGGGCACTGACTGGCATGAGGGTAACTAAGGAGGGCACGCGGACCTAGTTGGAAGGTGATTTGAGGCCTTGCACCAGTAGTGTGACCACCTGACTATCCGTAGGGAGAACAGTCTCAACACTCCAAGAAGTTGAAAGAGACCGTCGAACTATAAAAGGAGCCTATATGGGAGATGCACAAGACATAGGTTGTGCATAGGATTAGGATGACACAAGGGTTGCAGCCACACATAAGGGGTTCCACTGCTGCATGGGTAGGCTAGGAGGTGATCGTTGGTGTCACTGTTCATGACAAGAGGTCGGATTTAAGGCAAAAAGGAGCAGGTGGCAAGAAATTAAGACACGAATTAAGAACAAGATTTGGGACGATCTACCGCTAAGAAGACATTAATGATGCAAAAGTGGGAGGAAGGGTCAAATTCAAATTCAAAGGACATTATAAAAACCCCAGGGCTAGATCCAAGGCAACACTTGGTTGTTTCAGAATTGAGCAAGTACATATCATTGAGCGCCATGTACTCTTACCATCCTCAACTGTAGACACAATGACAACAGCTAGAACAAGAGTACGATTCACCAAAGTTGCCGCAGAGCCCGGTATGGCCCATGAGGAACGTGGAGAGGCGGCATCTATGCCTAAAGTTCCAAAATCACCACACACGCCACGACCATAGAAAGATAAGAAAATGATCGGGCTAGTCCATGTATTCCCAAGAAACCCATGGTTTGGTAAATTGTTAATGGCAGAGAAAGGAAAAGCCATCACCATTGAAACAGTAGAGGAGGAGGAAGACTTGCAGGCCCTAATCCCCCAAATTGAGGCGCAAGATGATGAATTAGAGGATGTCTCCAAAAATAATTCTACGATAAAGTTACCTCCCTACATCCCTCCATGGAAGGGGAAACCCAAGGTACCAAAGGACCTGGAGGCCATGAAGAGTGTGCGCCAAACCCCGCTCCTCCCTGATGATATAAAGTTGAAGGTCTACTGTTGGGATGAATACCTACTATGAAGTTCAAATATTGGGGCATTGCAGACAGCGAGAAGTTCCCACAGATGGCTGCAGAGAAGGTAATCAAGCAGAAATGGTTGTGCGATGTGGAGAAGGCTGGGTTACTCCATCTGTGATGGATACCTCACTACTAGCATGTGCCCATCACCATTTTTGTCATCAGGTAGTTGTTGTGCCTGGTGCATGATGGGTATCTCTAGCTGGAGGAGCCCATTACCATCACGACCAATCTGATTCACCAAATTTATCGATTACTAGTCAAAGGAAATGACCTCGCGGCCATAGTAGGAAAAAGGAGCAACTTGGCCCTCGCAGAAGCTATGAAGGCCAAGTATAAACTAGAAAAGAGAAAGCAGGATATGCAATAGCAAGTATTAAATACCAAGGGGTGTGTGTAGCCACCTAGCTGTTGGCCACCAAGCTAATGAGGAAATTTCATGCTGACGAAGTAATAGCGCCTGTGATTTCATTGGCAGAGCAATGCATTGAGGTGGTTCAGTTCAACTAGGCGCAGTTCCTCCATGACGAGTTATTAACAAACTACAAGGAGGCCTAGGAGCAGGGTAATACCTTCCACTATGTGTGGTTGCTCTTATCCATCCTATTGGTTGCAGGGGAGCTGCCAGAGAAAAGCCAATTCCCCACTACTAAGGGTGACCTGCCCGAATCCACGAGGTACACCTCGCTATGGGCTACAACAGATGTGAATAGTATTCACGAGATTAAGGTTTTATGGGTGTTCATAGAGGCGAGCATCCAAACATGGATCAACCATAGGCTGCGCTTGTCCCCTACAGTTTATAACAACTTATAGAGCGTGGCAGAATTCAAGGCGAATATGCATAACCTATATATCCAGGTGCGCAAGGATCCAGCACAAAAATGGGTGAAGATTCCATTCATTGCAATGGATGATGTGATCTTCGTCATGATGGAGTCATGGACTCTCGAGTGGCATGCCCCAGACTTGGCAGAAATGGAGAAGATCACAACTCGACAATGAAAGAAGGACACCAAGCTACACCTTGCATAGCTGGCTGAGAGGAATCACAATGAACAAGAAGTAGCCACATGATAGAAGGTGGCCGATGCAACAACAGTAGCAAAGATGGCAGAGACCACAACCTCACCAACCAAAGAAGCTGAGGAAGGCCAAGAGATTTCCTTGGGGCAACAAACAGTGGAAGTGGACAGGGAGGAGGACCACACAGACACCAATACAACATCAACACAACTCAAGCGGTCGTGCGATCGAGAGAAAACCATCCCCAGAATGAAAGGGAAAGTCACAAAGATGTCCGACAACCCGATCACGATGAGAGAAGGTGATATATTGGATATCAACAAAATGATTCAGGAGGTTGCGGAGGGTGTGCTCTAGGGATTGCGAATGGAAAAAAACACTATGTTGGGGGAAATCAGCACGTATCTGCAAGATTTATAGGTACAACACCCCCAAATAGGCACAATGGCCCAATATGTCATAACAGGAACCGCTGAGGCCGAATAACCACTGCACAGCCATATGGGTAACACCTTCATCTTTCCCAAAGGAACGTTAGTAGCAGAAAGCAAGGATGACTGAGTTGTGATGAGCAGCATAAAAGGCATCAACTTGAACTTGGCTGCCCTACCACATGTAATGTTTTACTAGTTGTAGGATGTGGTCATCGCTGAACTCCGCACCCGGGAAGGTCGAGCAATCTAGGTTCTACATCACTATAAAATCAACATGGACAAACTTAGAATCCAAAGGGATGCATTGGTTGCACATGCTAGCAGGTTGGATTAGGCTGTAGAGGATGCATGCAGGAGCATTCCAGAGTTGGTCGTGGGGGAAAAACTACCAGTAGCAGAGAGGGTCCATAGATTGGCGGCCAGAGTCCGCAAGGCCCAGGAGGAAATAGAAAAGGTTTAGTTGGAGCTGAACTGGAAAATCGCCAAGCTGCAATTGAAGGTGCGGCCCTCCACACCCCCATAAGTCAAAGAGCAGTGTGCCCGCACTATTCATATGGGGTTGGAACAAATTGGCCAGGTGATACAGGGGTGCACCGGGATGTTAGATCAAGCACTCACCATACTTACACATCTGTAAGAAAACCCAAACCTACAGTGCCTAGAGAAAGAGGCGCGCGAGTTGCAGTAGGAGTATGACAGTGTTCAGGGCACCGTGTAGATGGTTTCCCTTACTCAATGACTCGCTAGACTACAGCAGGCAAGGGCACTGAAGGACCAACTAGACGCCACACACCAAAAAGAAGCCCTATTTAAAGCACACATCCAACCATGGGTCGGTGAAGTATTCACAATCACAGCTACCATTGGAGGGAAGCTGGAACATATGTAGGAATTATACACGGTTGGATGAGAATGTGACCCAGCACATGAAATTTTAGAGATACACGTGCAAAAACTACAACAGGCGGCAGAATAGTGTGATGTAGACACCCAAGTTGTGCGAGACCTATTGCATGGACTTTTTGCAAAGACTACCACACCAGCAAAGTGACTCAAGGACAAGTCGCGATGATTGTGTTGGTGGCTTGTTGGGCATCAGATCTCCCCATAGCGTACTTTTGGGGCTTGAAGCCCGAATTTTGGTCAAGTGTAATGTAAAAACCCTGCGAAATGTAGGCGCGAAGTGAAAGGGTCTAGGGTTGTCCTCCCTAAGACAATGTAATTTAATTTAAAGTGTGTCGGCCTACCCATGGTCCACAAACCATGGGATTGTATACATAGAGCGAGGCTCTAAGGGTAAAGGAAGTCTTAGCCTGGATGATGACTTAGCTCTGAGTCTGTATGTCCAAGTCTTGGGTTGTAGTAGTAGGAAGAGGCTCTATAGCTGAGTGCGCAAAGGCCTAGTAGAGTCCGTAGTTGTGTGCATGGACCCCTACATCTGAGTGCACAGGGAAGAGTTGGGATTGTACTTGGATAGAGAATTAATAAAAGATAATTTGATTCTAAAATATTGTATGTCTATGTTTCTATTACATTTATGCATCTCTTTCCAGTTTTATAATTGCGCGCACTTGTTATGAATGTTGAATGATTAATTAGAATATTGGGTCCACAAAATTAAGCTAAGATCTATAATAATATCACATTAAGGATGAAGGATCTAGACAACACCTGTTCGTGCTCTTTACAGACCTGCACAAAAGCAGTTGCACAAGTTGTGAAGGATGAACGACTATGCAGAGAATCACAAGCGCACAGGTTCAGTTCGCGAACTTCCTAGACTTCATCAAGACATCCCTAGGGTGCGGAAACCTAGTTCCAGAACCCTCCCATACTACCTTGGGTGAGACCTCACTCCGCGCATAATGGACTATTACTGAAAGGGCGGGTGGTTTTGGGATTTGTTTGGCTAAATCACTTATGAACTTGGATGAAGCCCCAACAAGCCAACACCAATTTCTCTAGATTATCTACAAATTTAGCAGGGTTGGGATCAGGGTGAGCTCTAGTGAAAATTCTTTTGGGAGCCAATTCTATTAAAATTCATCACACAACTAATAAAATCAAAATCAATGACACACTCAGATATATACAAGATAACAACCTCAGAACATGTATTTCATTATGATATACTGATTTTTATTTAATTGAAATACTCATGAATACCATGGAATAATGATTTATCAATTTAACAATTATTTGTCCTTAGTGTGGTGGACACTATGTTGTTGTTCTTTATTTTTGAGGTTGAGGGAGTAAACACATAGGACAACATCAAAACCACTTTGGAAGTTGGGATCTAGCCCTGCTAGCTTTAGAGAGGGATCTCTATGTAAAATTTAGCTATGTTTTATGTGAATGCTATACTAGTTATGACTGTACTGATTATTTTTTATTGGATTTCTTGGTTGATTAAATTTTTATAATTCCATTGGGCTATGGAGTTTAAAGATTAACTGGATCTGCATCAAATTTTGAAGGAGTTTCACAGGGCAAGCTAGGTTGCACTAGTTGGATCTTTCATAAATGTAAATGGATTATGAAACAAAAGAAATGAAAGATTAAGTAGAAAATATGGAGCAATGAAGAATTCTTTAATTTGACTTTAGCAGAAAATGTAAAAATTACTTATAGCCAGAATAGGATGTTTTATATAAGACATCTTATTTGACACAGTTTCTGTTATGTAATTAAGCCTTTCCGAAATGACAAAGAAAAGAGACAATGATTAAACACATGAACAAAAGAAAAACATCTCCAATTTGTACACCGCATGAATCCATTGAAGAATTTCCTTGTATTATTGATGCTCCCAGCAACTTAGAAAAATAAAATCCGCAGAGGAAATTCTATTCAACAATCAAAATCTCTTGCTTCAAATGATGAATTATTTATAAAAAATCTAAACTAAAATATCTTGAAAAACTATCAAGATTTGTTACAAATATCTCAAACTGTATTACACAAATAGAACTGTAATATAGGAAATTCAAAACTAATGAATATACTTGGCACTATCTTTGTGGATTTCTGGTGACAAATAAAAGCAATTCGAATTTTATAGAAACTCTTATTTGATGAGCTACCATCCAAGTCCCTAACTGTCTTTGAGCTTTTTCCTCCTGAAATTCCGAAAATTAGAGTAATGTAATACCTTTATACATCCCAAACCATAATAGATGTTAGAAAAATGAGAGAACTTGTTGTAAATTATGATGTTCTTAACAAAAACCTCTTTCCTTTTTTGATAATTTGTTTTCTACTGCTTGAAAAGCGCATTTGAAAGCACTAACTAAAAAGAGGAAAATTCATGAAAATATACTTACAAAGATTCATCTAATTCTTCCAAACCATAACAATTGTTACAAAACTAAGGGAGCTTTTTTTGCATGAGGATGTTAGCAACCAAAACCTCTTTATGATTTTGAAAATTCATTCTTCGTTGTTTGTAAACAATATTTGAAATTATTATGTTGTATAGGGAAAACGATAGTTTAACTGACCATGAAATGGACGTATGATGTGGGGGCGAGTGGTGACATGGAGGTGGGGAATAATGTGGAGGCACATGGTTGGCAGAAATATGATTAGGTGGTAGAACATGATTGGAATATGAGGAGGTGCATGGTGGGTGGATGTTGGCATGGGTGTAATAGGCGGATGATACGTGGCAATAGAGTGGAAGTGGGGGATGACGTAATCGAGAAGGTGGTTTGCAACAAGGAGTGAATACCACTTTTCCAAGGGGGTAGAGACGGATTGTGTTATTAGTGAAAGGGGATTTGAAATGCTGAGGAGAGGACATCTAGCCATGGGACATGGCAGAAGAAATATCCTTTTCGGACCCCCTCCTCGATGGTAAAGGTAGGATGGAGAGGGTGGGATGAAAGAAGATATGGACCATCGATTGTGAGGGGGAAAGGATCTCGAAACTCTGATGGCAATGCCATTTAACCAAATATGGAAACAAAAATTTGTCAATATGCGCTTTTATGCTTTGCCTTCAAACTTAGGATAAAGATGAAGTATGAAATATATGTGAAAGCCCTTTATCCTATTGCGCATGTTTTTCCTTTTTACAATCTCCTTAAACATAGGATAAACTAGTGTATAAGAATACTTATAAAACCAACTAATTTAACTACCTGTAACTAAGCTAACATTTTTTATTCTTCTAAGGGGTGCACTTATACTAGCAGACCCACCTTATTTTCTTTTATAAACAATGAAAAACTACCTAAATCCTATCACTTATTTCTCCTATTGATTCAAACTAAGTAGTAGAATCAATGTAATTTTATACGTAACTACTGATTTACCAAGATTGAATTGTTTGGCAAATCTTTATTCTCTAGTTTAATTTACATAAATTTAAACATTTATAACCATGATTATACTATGTGATTAAACAAATAACTAGTCATTGTGGAATTTTAAACAAGCCGCACACAACCTTTATTCATTAATTTTAAAGAAAGCTACCGATGAGTAGTGGCATTTATACTTGCAACACTTTCGTTATTATTTCTTTTTATTTTTCTTTTGATGGGGTTCAATCTTTTTTTTTTCTTTTGCAATATTTTTGTTTCTCCTCTTTTTTTTATTTATACCCTGATCTGAATGGAAAATGGCATCAACCCATGTTATTCATCCACCCATGGAATTTACCCATGGTATTGTAAGTTGCATCCACTCATGGTATTTATCCACCCATGGTATTGTAAGTGACATCCACCCATGGTATTAATTCACCAATGGTATTTTCCAATGGTATTATGACATCCACCCATGGTATTCATTCACCCATGGAATTTACCCATGGTATTGTGGCATCCACCCATGGAATTGGCCCATGGTATTATGACTAAAAAATGTTGTAGGTAACAAATCAAATTTTGTAAAAGGACAGTTTGTCTGCCACAATGTAGCTCTTACAGTTATTCTCCATTTTAATAAAAAGAAATCTTTGCGGTTTTTCTTATTGGGCATTCTTCTTTTTTTATTCTGGAAATTTCAATCTTTTAGATCCTCGGGGCCTCCCACACAAGATCCATTTCAATATTTTAGATCTTGGGGGCTTCCCATCAAGTTCCGAATCAGTGGTATCAGAGGAGGTTACGATTCCATGGGAATGAGGGTTTCATGCATATTTCAGTTTCAAATTTTTGCAGCAATATTCAACAAACTTCAAGCACGTGTTGTGACCTCCACAGACCACTTTCTTGGGCCATGCAAGAAGAATTTTTCTTTTTTCATTTTTTTTGCAGGAATTTTTTTTGGGCGCCAAGTTTACAGATCATATCTAAAACATTTGGTATATTTACAAAAAAAAAATAACAGATTTGGATTCCTTGCAAAAAATAGCCAAAATAATAATAATAATAGTAAAATTAAAAAAAAATCGCCCAAATCGGAGTCTGGATGAGGGAGATATCGCTGATATAAAATTAGATATGTTGTAGAATCTTTTTCCGATGAAAACTGGTGGACGACGACTCTCCTATCATTTTTTGAATTTTTTGTGCAAAATTTCAAAAAAGGGATCATAGATCTGAGCTCCTCTTGAAAAATCACCCAATTTAAAAAAAAATTGGGTCGAATCTGAGTTGGGATGTGGGAGTCGGTCATTTAAAATCAACTATTTTTCAGAACTTTTGTGACGGTGTAAACAATTGTAGCGTGAATCCGAGATTCTAGGGTGTCCAGATAAGGATTTCGAACACATGGGAAGATGCAAAATGGTCCTTTTGGTTCCAAAAACAAGTTATAATAAATATTCTGAGTTATATTGGCCGAGTTATGTCCATTTTAATTATGGAGGAACATTTGAGTGGGTTCCCGTTGGAGATATGCCCTCCCAGCCCACTTTAGTAGGCACTTGCTTCACATTCATCAGTTCTAGCATAACAATGTTTGGCTTGGGCTATTTGGAGATATGCCCTTCCACCCCACGCTATGTAGGCACCTACTACTTCATTAACAACCAACATCATGGTTATGGGTCAACTGAATAAAATCCTTGTCAATGAAGTCCATTTCCTAGGCCACACATTGTTAGTATCATAGTTGGTCACAAGCATTACAGGGTATCTATATCCTGGGATCTTCGTTTGTCATAGTTATGGGTCATCCACAAACCCACACTTCATTGAAGTTTGTTTGCTAGGCTGCACACTATCAATATCACAGTTGGTCACAAGCATTATAGGGTATCTCTATCCTTGGATCTTCGTTCATCATGGTTATGGGTCATCCACAAACTCATACTTCAACAAAATCCATTTTCTAGGCCGCACACTATCAATATCACTGTTGGTCACAAGCATTACAGGGTGTCTCTATCCTCGGATCTTCGTTCATCATGGTTATGGGTTAACCACATAAAAACCTTCTCTTCAGTGGCTCTTCATATTCAACAAAGGCTTTGCAGGAGGGAACTTCATGCAATGGTGACGATTTCTTCTTAAGGAGGGATGAATGATCCAAATGGAAAATGGTATCAACCCATGGTATTCATCCACCCATGTTATTCATCCACCCATGGAATTTATCCATGGTATTTTAAGTGGCATCCACTCATGGTATTTATCCACCCATGGTATTGTAAGTGACATCCACCCATGGTATTTTCCCATGGTATTGTGACATCAACCCATGGTATTCATTCACCCATGGAATTGACCCATGGTATTGTGACATCCACCCATGGTATTCATTCACGCATGGAATTTACCTTTGGTATTGTAACTGAAAAATACTATAAGTAACAAGTCGAATTTTGTAAAAGGACAATTTGTCTGCCACAACGTAGCTATTATAGTTATCTCCATTTTAATAATAAAAAAAAATCTTTGTGGTTTTGTTTATTGGGAATTCTCCTCTTTTTATTCTGTCAATTTCAATTCTTTAGATCTTGGAGGCCTGCCACACAAGATCCATTTCAATCTTTTAGATCTTGGGGGCCTCCCCCCAAGATTCGGATCATACGCTCTTTTCATTTTTATTTTATTTGGAAATCATTGGCAGATTGAAAATTATTTATAGCGAAAGATTTCTGAGATACAATAGTCAATCACCTTGAGATCCTATAAATTATACAACCCTAACAGTGGCTCTAGCTGGGGATCTCACTCTCCCTGTGAGGTGCCAAGAACATTTGATTAGTAGCCTTGATTGTTCTATTTAAGCAATATCCACCTATGTTCCTTTTGTTGTAGTACTTTATGGTAACATATCGATTGAAGGTTAGTTCCTTCTCTACAGGATTCAACTTCTTTCAATAGGTCATCTAATCAAAATAATAAAACAATGATACTTACAATGATTGATGCCAGAAAATTTCTACTACTAAGAGAAATAGTGCTTCAGCATGTAGAAATTCCCATTATAGATCAATAGATTATGCAATATACTAAAACACAATATAAGATCTACTTCTACAACACTTTGCAAAAGCTTAATTGAATTAAGCAAGATCAAGAGAACACATATAACTGAGAATGAGAAATGAAACGCACATAACATAGAAGAAATAAACTGGGGAAATCCTCAGCCTAAAACCCCAATCTCTTTATTATCATACAAGTGGAAAATAGTCAGAGAATTACACAAAGCCTTAGATCAAAAGCTATCCAGCTCTCAATATAATCCCTCTCCTACTCATAGATAGTCAAAGACCTCTCACAAACCTTCTCCTCTGTCCTCCAAGCCTCCTATTTCTTTGCATAGTTCTTCCTGGGGTCCAATGCTTCCAATTGTGTGAATTCCCACCTCACACAACTCACTTGGCTCGTAAATAACTACACAAACATGAATGAGAGTAATCGTTCTACATAGATGAGTTTCCTTTATAGGAAAAATCCATGCAACTAATAGTACATTGTCCCTCCTTTGATCTCAACGGGGTCTTTGTCTGAACTGACATGCATGAGTTATTTATGAGAGAATATTTAGTTATATGAAGTGAAGCAGTTACATGCATGCAAAAATTAACTAATTGAACTCACAATTAATTCTACAAACTATTTGAGTTAATCTAACTGGACATGACTTAGTTAATTGAACCAACTAATTACAACTCAATATTACAACTCATCCTTATCTCTTTAACTGATGGATAAATTCCTCAATTAATGGAGAAACAATCATATGTCCCCACATAGACTTCATGTTTGATTTTCCTTAACTAATTAACTCAAGATGGATTAATTAATAATTTTACAAACAACTGCTAAGATCAAATTCAAATTTTACTTCACTATTTTAGTTCAGGGACTAAATAAAATAGGAATCTATCCTGAACTAGTTAAAATAGCAATGCTACTTTTAGCACTTCCATTTTTCATTCCCTGTTCCTTAGTCCAGCACTGGTACCTAAACTGTCATTTATAATAGTGCTATTTTTATCACTTCTATTTTTAGCATTTCTTGTTTCCATTTTCAAAACTCCCTCTCAACAAGAAAGGTTTCAGCTTGAACCCGATCCTGGACCTTTGGAATGTTCTGCATGCAACACTTCTTCTAAGTGTGGATGCCCTAGCAACTCTAGAAACAAAAAAACTCCCAACTAACCATTCTGTTGGGATAGAAACATACTCAAATGTTGAAGCTCCCTCTGCTGATAACAAGTGCTCCCTCTCTGACCTCTAAGCTATTGCAGATCTTCATACATCTCGCATCATTTCACACCCCTCTGTGCCATCATGCACTGGTGCAACACTCCTATGCCTCTCACATTGTTGCAGCCTGCTATCTCTGCAATGTCTTGGGATTCCTGCATTGTAGCTCTCTCTACCACTCGATCTGCATCTGTCTCTAACCACTCAGTTAGTCGTGCTACTCCTCTTTAGGGCTTCCGTAGCAAGGTCTAATCAAAGAGGTTGGGTGCTTCAATGATCTTGCTCCTATTCTAGCCTTCTTGGGACTATCACTCCACATCGCCCCACCTCTAACTAGGAGGTATGGATGCATGTGATCCCTCTGCTGACTTGGCTTGAAATTTCCCCCTACTGAAGGTCTCTACATGAGTGGATGCCTCCACTTTTTCTCCTCTCGGCTTCCCCAGTTGTGGTTGCTCCACAACCTCTTGAAGCTGCTTCACCAATCGTGGCTCCTCCACGATCATCTGAGACTTCTCCTGTGGCTACATGTTGAGAGGTAATGTACTCTCCCTCTCAACCACTAAGTCTCCATCAGTTTCTTTGCTCCTCAAGGCTTTGCATGCATCTTGAACCTCAAAAGCATAGAGGTTCTTGACTCATGAACCAATCTGCCTCTCCTGTTTCATGGTGATGTGTCGACGGAAAACCTTTCCCTTACTGAAGACTACATCAGAGCCTCTGTCTTCCAACATTCCGATTGACACCAAACTTATCTTTAGTCCTGGTACATACTAGACATCAGTCAAGGTAATGCGAGCTCCATGCTCCCTCTGAAAAACAACCGTGCCTACACCTAACACTATACTTTTCATCATTACCCATCATGATCTGAATCTGGAGATCCTTCTCCTCCAAGGTACTGAACAAACTCTTGTCGACGATCATGTGGAAAGAAGCTCCACTGTCAAGAAACCAACCACTTCCCACCATGGATGAAACCATGCATGTAAAAAGTGTGAAATCTAACTCAAACTATGAGGCCAGTGCCTCACCTTTTGATCCTTCCACAGATCTCTTCTTGGATTTCCTCAATGGACAATTTGTAGCAAAATGGCCCACTTCATGACAAAAAAAGCATCACACTTTCGATTTGTCAAACTTCTTCCCACCATGGGAAGAACTCGATTTGGCATGAGAATCCTTCTCCTTCCATTTCTTTTCCTTACTCACCAAGGTGAAATTTTCTTCATCCTCCTTGGATGAAGAAGATCAATCTTTGGTGCTTCTTCTTATTTCCACCTGCATCAGATCTGACCAAAGTCATTCCCAATCTGGTAGTTTGTCTTGGTAGTTATGCCAATTCTTAGAATGATCGAGGAGTGCAAGACTCACCATGTCATGATCATTGGTCATGATCCCTACACTTCCAAGCTCATCCCTGCAGGTGGTGAGCTTGTTCAGATATGTAGAGATCATGTCGCCCTTCTCACACTTGATCTCACAAAGCTTGTCTTTCAGCACTAGATTCCTCTGATCATTGTTGTTCTAATATAGATATTTCAATGTTTTCCACATTGAAAACGGTGTCTCCTTCCCATGGAGGCTCGAGAAAATGTGGTCTGAAACTCCCTTCACGAGGATTCTCCTTGGTCTAGCCACAAATTTCTTCCATTCTGCTAGTTGAGTAGCATCAGTTGGCTTGGGGACTTCTTGATCAATGAAGTCCTTTAGACCATTATCCTCTAATATTGCCTCCATGCAATCCTTCCAAGCTATATAATTTTAGCTTCCATCAAGGGCCTACTCAAGTCTTAAACCACTGAATGCCATTGGTAAAATTGAGATGTGATAAGAACTCGATTTCTATCTTTAGGAAACACAAGCTTCAAACTTCTCCTTCTTGTATACTATTATTCACCTTGATCATCTTTTCTCTGATACCATGTAGAAATTCCCACTATAGATCAATAGATTATGCAATATACTAAAACACAATACAAGGTCTACTTCTACAACACTTTGTAGAAGCTTAAACGAATTGAGCAAGATCAAGAGAACACATATAACTAAGAATGAGAAATCGATCACATGTAACATAGAAGAAATAACCCAGGGAAATCCTTAGCCTAAAACCCCAATCTCTGTATTATCATGCAAGTGGAAAATAGTCACAGAATTACACAAAGCCTTAGCTCTAAAGCTATCCATCTCTCAGTATAATCCCTATGCTGCTCATATACAGTCAAAGGCCTCTCACAAACCTTCTCCTTTGTCCTCCAAACCTCCTATTTCTTTGCGCAATTTTTCCTGGGGTCCACTGCTTCCACTTGTGTGAATTCCCACCTCACACAGCTCACTTGGCTCAAAAATAACTTCACAAACCTACAGGAGATCAATTCTTCTGCATATATGAGTTTCCTTTATAGGAAAAATCCATCCAACTGATAGTACATTGTCCCTCCTCTGATCTCAACTAGGTCTCTGTCTGAACTGACATGCATGAGTTATTTATGAGAGAATATCCAGTTATTTGAAGTGCAACGGTTACATGCATGCAAGCATTAACTAACTAAACTCACAATTAATTCGAAAAACTGTTTGAATTAATCTAACTGGATTTGACCTAGTTAACTGAGCCAACTAATGACAACTCATCCTTATCTCTTTAACTAATGGATAAATTCCTCAATTAATGGATAAATGCTTGCATGTCCCTACGTAGACTTCATGTTTGATTTTCCTTAACTAATTAACTTAAGATGAATTAATTAATTATTTTACAAACAACTGCTAAGATCAAATTCGAATTTTACTTCACTGTTTTAGTTCAGCGACTAACTAAAATAGGAAGCTATTCCAAGCTGCTAAAAATAGCAATGCTATTTTTAGCATTTATTGTCTCCATTTTCAACACAACATTCTGCCATTCACAGGTCCATCAAGCATTTATGTTCCATCCAGATGTTTGAGAAAAAATTCATTGTGTCCTCTGAAGGCATAAATGAAATAAGGTCATGTCCATAGATTGTTAAATTTTCCATGCTTTCCTTTGCCCTCTCTTCTAGAATCCCACTTTAAAACTCTACCACCCAAAGTGAAATCATCTACTTTAGTTCTTCTATCAAAACCCTTTTTGATATTCTCTTGGATGACCTGAGCCTTATTATAGACTTATTCCCTAGATTGTTGCAATTGGATTGTTTGATCAATTCTCCTTTCGATGTCATTAGGCTCAACCTACAATTCCTCAATTATATCCATGACTAGAACTCCCAAAGGGGATGGAAAACCAACATCCATTTCATAAACCAATTGGTATGGGACATGCCAATTAATTTATTTGTTGTGAGCCTATCATCCTAAAGTGCATTTATCAACTTGTTGTGCCATGAATTTTTGTTCTCTTCTAACAACTTAATAAATTTTACCAAACTCTTATTTGAACATTCAACCAACCCATTACCCTATGGGTAATAAGAAGTTGAATGTCCCAAAGTAATATGGTATTTGTTGCAAAAATCTATCATTTTCATGGATTTAAAAGTTGCAATTGTTGGCTTAGGGGATCCTGACCTAGGTTCAGAGTTAGTTACACCAAACAAATCCCTACACTACTGTCCCTTTCGGCATCAACCGCAGACTAAAGTCTCACCTGAAATGGTATGGGAGGATGTTGGAACCAAGTTTCCGCACCCAGAGATTAGTGTGATGTCCTTTTGCGACCTAGATCTGCCTTCACTCAAATCTTTAAGCACTTATGGCTTACGGTAGTAACTTGCCTGAATCGGCCTCTATACCTCTCCGAGGGTCTACAATTGGCTTTTGCAGACCTTGAACAGGTGAATTAGCTACTTACACACACCAAAGATTACTTTTAGACCACTATTTACTCAGATCCACCCAAGTGTTTGATAACTTTAACAAATAGTGTTATGATCTTCATGTAATCACTTAACGTTAATTTCTTTCAAATGATAAGATGGATCAAGTAAATTTGTGCATCAATACATCATTATTTTATAAAGACATCATTCCATCACAACATATATTGCAATCATACATAATAGAAGTAAAGATCTAAAGCACTGGAATTTCTGCAATAATCTTCTTTATTGATCTTAAACATAGGTTTATGGACTCAATACTTCCCTGGACACTCAACTGCAAGGGTCCAGGTACCGAGCTGCGGAAACTATTCTAGGCCTCTGCGAACTCAACTGTAGAGCCTTTCCCTCCTCTAAGACTTTTATTTAAGTGCTAGACTTATTTTCTCATACCCATAAACCAACTTATTTCTTCCCTTAGACTCTCTAAGACACACCTATTTATATAGTCCCATGGTCTATGGGCCATGGGTATATCTCAAAATCTAACTCAACTTTACATCAAGGAGGGTAAAGACCCTTTTTTACTCTTAACTAGCTACGCGCTTTGCGATGACAATTTGCAGATAATTTTCATCTTTTTATATCACAACTTGAGCTCTTGCCCCAAAGCTTGGGCTTTTGCCCCATAATTGATGACGGGATACCCCATCCCATTAGGCCCCCAACACAAAGTTCATGACTCACCCTCGAGTAACTCAGTGGGCATGGTGATCTTGCTGTAAAGATCCCCCAGCTCGACTTGTAAAACCACTACTTCATCTGCGTTGTGCATGGTTGCCTTCTTTACATGCTCCACCAGCTTTTTTGTGGTTGGTCCTTCACTGTATCGCTTTATTTTCTGTTGCGTAAGCTGCAAGTTCATGAACTTTTCCTCTATGTTGGTTGATATTAGGTAGGCTTCCTCCAATCAAGGACCTAACTTGGCCTTAAGGACTGCTTCCTTTTTCTACGCAATTTCCACTTGTGCAAGGAGTTGTTTTGCCTCCTGCAACTTGGCGAGGCGTTGTGCTGTAAAAATGGCGCACACCGTCACCCTTACTTTGTCGTACTATTGTTGGAGCTCACAGATCTCAATATTCAATATTTGCATAGTGGGATCCTCCTACAATCTCATCACCACTTCCATGGCCTCCTCAAACAAATTTGTATAATTAACAACCACGACACCCACAGTAGTTAATCCTTCCTTGACGGAAACTTTGCGTTGTTCCCTGACTTTTGGCGGAGTTGAAGGTTGTGACTTAAGGTCCATTTTTGTGATTTTTATATTAAGCTCGAACTAAACTCTAGCCACCTCTGCCTTAGCATCATGGACACCCACAATGAGTTTCTAGATCTTAGCCTCAAGCAATGCCTCCTCAAGTATGTGCAACTCCGAGACTGTCCTGCATGCTTTTGCCACCGTGGCTTCTAGCTGGGTGCTCTATGCCTAGATCATTTCCATTGCCTTCACGGCCTCTGTCTTTTTTATGAACATTTTCTCATTTCTCACAATGTACGCATTGATTAAATTGAGGGCGCGTTGCTCCTGCACTCTCAATCTTGTTGTCACACCAGTCTGCAGTGTGTGAAGATATTCATTAGGGAGTGCTACAACATTGAGGCGGACATTCTTCATAGTGCTTACGATGATATTTTCATCGGCTAATTCCATGCTCAGGGAACCTTCTGGTAGTACGTCTGTCCTGAGCTCCACTGACCGAAAAAGTTCTACAACTTGACTTGTCCCTAGTGTCAGACTCATCTGCATAGCACCCACCTGACTTGCTTCCATCTGTATCCTGGTAGTCTCGATCTACAGTTTGCATAGATCCTTTTGAATAGCACCTAATGACTTTAGGTGTTTTTGTTCAAATTGTTGCAATAATTCAATGGTTGTGTCACGCACTTTATCCCCGATCTTGTCGAGGTCACCCTCTGTCAGCATAATGGGATTTAGTGGTGGCTTAGTCGCCTTAGAATTCTTTCGAGGCCGCTCTGTCTATTGTTCTATATACCGCTTGACCTAGAATGGAGTGCTTTGTCCTTCATCGCTGCCACTGCCCTGCACTAACTTCTCTTCTTCCTCAGTCTAGGGTGAAAGGGATTTACCACTTTGTTCGGATTCGTGTTGTTCTTGTTCATCCTACTACTTTGCAGCACAGTCTTTTTCTAATTGGTCCTCCTCCTCAGCCTCCTTCCTTCTGTTATCACTCAGGTTGTCCCTAGGCTCCTTTTTAGGGATACGGCCGAGGTAACCACAAACCAATCTTTGGATTGCAAGTTCTAGCCCACCTACAATCAGAGAGGGCTCTCTCTTAATGATTCAACTTTGTTGATGATTTTAGGCTAGCTTTTGGCTCAGGGGTTTTTTGTTTGTATTTGGATGGAAGGTAGAAATCTCAAGCAAAGAGGCAAGGTAAGGTGTGATAAGTTTCAAACCATTGGGCGTGGAGTCATGGATTAAGGCTTGCTATTGCGTCTTCTTGATCATAAGAGGATTAAGGAGCGAGATATCCACACATGATACAATTATCAATCTACTAAAGGGATGGGATGATGAAAATCATAGATGAAAGGCAAAGGAGAATCATTTCATCATACTGAAAAAGAGGAGAAGTGGATGAATGGTTATCTAGGAGTAGCTAAGAATTCCTAAACTCTCATTCATATGTGAAAGAAACAACGTAAACAAGATCATTTAAGTATACATGCTCATAGCTATTTCTGATGAAAACATGAAAAAGTGCAGAAATTGAACTTAGGGTGTAGTTAAACAAATCCTAAGCTATTCTTTTTTTCTGCAATTTAGATAGCGGAACGGTGGTAAAAACATGAAAATTAACAGAGGTGAGAAACACTTATTGAATCATGTAGAAGCACATGAATTTCGTAATCACTCCTTGGCCAATTAAACACATCAAGCAGTTTCGAAATCCATGCTTTCAGGAGTCTTTTATTATAGAAAGTATGACAGTTACAGTGTGGGTCGCTGCTTGGAGAAAATGTTGAGAAGAAGATTAAGCAATGTCTTCGACTCACTAACCAACCAACCAACCCCTCACTACATGGTTCAGGGTGGTATATATAAGAAAAATATCAGAAAGTCATTCATTACAATTGACCTAAACAGGTCTGCTCGAAAATCTTTTCTAAAACCTAAGTGTCACTGGCATTAAATGCAGGTAAGTCCTTTGGGCTGTGCTAGAGGCAGGTGAACCGAAAGGAGTGCAATGTGGCCCTTGGAGGCTTGATGCGGTGCTGTTGGAGTAAATGTGCTTCGGGATCTGTAGTTCTGTTCTGGTGCGAGTTAAATGTGCAATAATTATGATCTGATGGTTTTTGAGTGGCTTCACCCTATTTCTTTAACTTTGCTGGAAGGTATTAAATGTTCTCTTTCTTCGGTCTGCTGCTTAAGATTTTTGTTGATACTCTTTCCCTCTACATTGATGGCTTCCGCCGCCTACTGATACTCTTTGACACGCTTGTTCCCTGATGATTTGATCTGATACACTTTAATCTCTATCATTGGTCCTTTGTTGTCTTTAAACCGGATTAATTTTGGAAAAATCAGGCGATTTCGGGCTTTTTCGGCGCAAAACGGGCCAAGGAATCAAAAGATTCTCCAAAATGGGCTATTTCCTATAGCGATGTGCGATTAGTGCTTCGCTCTAATCGCGCATCGAAAACTGCCTCGGTTTCTTGTTCTGGAGCACCGAAGTGCGATTTCTCTTCCTGCATGAATTTTCGGCTTTCTGGCTGCTGGCGTCAGCATGACGTCAGCAATACGGCGGATGACATCAGCCTTCGGTGGGTCCCTAGTACATTAGTGACATGGTGGGGTGCTCATATCTGAAGGCGATGTGATGAACTTCTCCCATGTGATCGCAATATTGCATCAGCGTGGAACGGGCAGGTATTTTAGTTGGACATTTGGCGCTTGCGACTGCCGATCGCCGATATCGCGATATCGCGTCGGTTAACAACGGATGGGTCATAACTTATGTGGTGAGAATATTGCGATCTTGCGATGCGAGCTGGATTTTTAGGGTCTGCGGAGTGTTAAGGAAGTTGGCAAGGGGTTTATTGCAGTCGGAAGGGGTGAGTAAGAGGGTCTGAAAGGCTTTTGAGGCTTCGGAAGGGGTCCGAAAACCTAAAAAAGGGATTTTATACACTGGAAGGAGTCCATAGTATTTGGAAGATGGTTTGAAGGGGCAACATGAGGGTTCTTGCTAAGTTTCAGGTAAACTAACCAATTCCCGGGGTTACTTATGGTTATTCTTCAACCATGGGGAGGGATATTTACGTAGGGGATGATTTACATAGTTTTAGTAGGGGGATGGGAAAATATAGGGAGTTAAATAATAATGTCAGTAGTTAATATGGAGACGGTAAGAAAGCGCTAAGTTTGGGAGAACTTAGGCTATTACGAGGGGATAGAACCTTTTAGAGAGAGTATGGAACATCTTTGAGTAAAGCAGATCTTCACCCAAGCTAATGATATGAAAATGATGGAACTTAAGAGGTATCAATCAGATCTTGACCTCTTTTTGGGGAAGTTAGTTAATGATTGGGGGAGATGGAGAAAGGGAGTTAGTTATACCTGTTTTTGAGCTTCTCGCATAAAACTGCTTGGTGATTGTGTCGTGAGCAAAGATGACACCTGGAAACCTGGAACTGATCAACAATCAAGATTCAGCAACCTCAAAACTAACTACCCAGCCTACTTACCTAACATTTTTTTTACTTTTGGTTTGGGTGCACTTAGACTTGCAAACCCATCATTTCAATTTTTATTTTTCATGCTTTCCTATCTACAGACTACCCTTATTTCATCTGAGGGCCCAGATTAAGCTGTTGGGCTCCTTTGGTTCTCTACCTATCTAAGAACCTGCCAAGATTAAGCTGTTTGAACATATTTACATTCTCTATATTCTAAAATAGGAAATTTAAACCTAGGGATACCAAGATTAATCTTTTTGGACCTCCCTTTAGCTGAAAATTGGCGACACTGGAATAACTTCTCAAAATTTGGAAGGTAATTAAATGAACTCTGAGTAGCCTTCTTCGCTTGGAGACTGTTAAGAAAATATGGAGCGTGGCAGCGTGCAAAGTATGACATATTTGGCCTGTGAAAATGTCAATCATGAAATATGAGTAACCTGCTGCAACAGGAGGCTAACAGTGGCTCCACTTGGGGATGGTTTCTCCTTGTGAGAAGCCAAGAATAGCAGGTCAGAATGCCTTAGTCTTTAATTGTTTCTGTTCTCTGCAAAATTCACTTCGCCGACTGCCTTATTAATCCTACCTACCTACCCTAACCAGCACTTACTTTGCTGTCAGGTGAAATCAAATAACCAGTGCAGCCACTTAAGCAACTTAAAAAAGAGATGAACTCGCTGACTGATTGTTAATGAACTTGGAAGCACTATTCGGTCATGTGCCCCCATAATCAAAATTGTGGCATAGAAAGGTTGGTGCTGATGTATTTGGTCCTCACAGAGAAAGCATGCTAAAGAATGTGAGTTAAGAAGAAGCTCCATGTAGTCTGCAATAGGATCAATAAAAACATTATGTGGGATAGTTTCTTCTGGGCCTTCTTGGTCAAATGGAATAGCTGCATCCTCGGTAATAAGCCCTGCAACTAATCCTTCTGTATTTTCCTTGAAAACATAATTATCCTCAATCTGTAAGTCAGAAGGTAGCACTATTTCCCTCTAACTTGGGGAAGGAAGACTTCAGAAGGATTCTTGGCCTTCTTGGTCAGATGGAACAGATGCATCCTCAGTAATAAGCCCCGCAACTAATCCTTTTTTCTTTTCCTTGAAAAAAAATTATACTCAATCTGTAAGTCAGAAGGTAGCACTATTTCCCTCTGACTTGGGGGAGGGAGATTTTGGAAAAATTCTTTAGGATCACGAAAACTATATGACTGAATTTGAGATTCCAAGAGTTCAAGTTCATTTTCATATCTTTCAACAACTAATTCCAGAAAAATTTTATTTGGGCGTCCTGCTGTTTTTAACAGCACCAATCTAAAAGCTTCATCAAATGAAATATCTTCCATGAACCCGGTCATCCTGTCTTATTGTTAATGCTTTGGAATATGGACTATTTGGTTGTGAAATTGGTTTGTTCCTCAGTGGAGCCTTGATTGAAAATGAAGTGGAGTCGCCAGGTGGATGCCTTAACTTTGAAGTGCCTGATCTCTCTCCACCATCAAAGATTAGAACTAAACATGAAAAGCTCTGAAGAAAAGGAGCACTTTCTCCAGAAAGCGCGGTTTATAGCAATGAACAAAACGATTTAAGTCCCCAGCGGAGTCGCCATTATGTTATCACTAAGGTTGTCCCTAGGCTCCTTTTTAGGGATACGGCCGAGGTTACCACAAACCAATCTTTGGATTGCAGGTTCTAGCCCACCTGCAATCAGAGAGGGCTCTCTCTTAATGATTCAACTTTGTTGATGATTTTAGGCTAGCTTTTGGCTCAGGGGTTTTTGTTTGTGTTTGGATGGAAGGTAGAAATCTCAAGCAAAGAGGCAAGGTAAGGTGTGATAAGTTTCAAACCATTGGGCGTGGAGTCATGGATTAAGGCTTGCTATTGCGTCTTCTTGGTCATAAGAGGATTAAGGAGCGAGATAGCCACACATGATACAATTATCAATCTACCGAAGGGATGGGATGATGAAAATCAGAGATGAAAGGCAAAGGAGAATCATTTCATCATACTGAAAAAGAGGAGAAGTGTATGAATGGTTATCTAGGAGCAGCTAAGAATTCCTAAACTCTCATTCATATGTGAAAGAAACAGCATAAAAAAGATCATTTAAGTATACATGCTCATAGCTACTTCTGATGAAAACATGAAAAAGTGCAGAAATTGAACTTAGGGTGTAGTTAAACAAATACTAAGCTATTCTTTTTTTTTTGCAATTTAGATAGTAGAACGGTGTTAAAAACATGAAAATTAACAGAGGTGAGAAACACTTATTGAATCATGTAGAAGCACAGGAATTCTGTAAACACTCCTTGGCCAATTAAACACATCAAGCAGTTTCGAAATCCATGCTTTCAGGAGTCTTTGATTATAGAAAGTATGAAAGTTACAGTGCGGGTCTCTGCTTGGAGAAAATGTTGAGAAGAAGATTAAGCAATGTCTTCGACTCACTAACCAACCAACCAACCCCTCACTACATGGTTCAGGGTGGTATATATAAGCAAAATATCAGAAAGTCATTCATTACAATTGACCTAAACAGGTCTGCTGGAAAAGATTTTCTAAAACCTAAGTGTCGCTGGAATTAAATGCAAGTAAGTCCTTTGGGCTGCGCTAGAGGTAGCTAAGTTGAAAGGAGTGCAATGTGGCCCTTGGAGGCTCGATGCGGTGATGTTGGAGTAACTGTGCTTCGGGATCTGTAGTTGTGTTCTGGTGTGAGTTAAATGTGCAATAATTATGATCTGAGGGTTTTTGAGTGGCTTCGCCCTCTTTCTTTGACTTTGCTGGAAGGTATTAAATGTTCTCTTGCTTTGGGCCGTTGCTTAAGATTTTCACTGATACTCTTTACCACTACATTGATGGCTTCTGCCGCCTGCTGATACTCTTTGACATGCTTGTTCCCTGATGATTTGATCTGATACACTTTAATCTCTGTCATTGGTCCTTTGCTGTCTTTAAACCGGATTAATTTGGCAAAATCAGGCGATTTCGGGCTTTTCCGGCGCAAAACGGGCGAAGGAATTAAAAGATTCCCCAAAACGGCCTATTTCTCGTAGCGATGCACGATTAGCGCTTCGCACTAATCGCGCATCGAAAACTGCCTCGGTTTCTTGTTTTGGAGCTCTGAAGTGCGATTTCTCTTCCTGCACGAATTTTCGGCTTTCTGTCTGGTGACGTCAGCATGATGTCAGCAGTACGGTGGATGACGTCAGCCTGTGGCGGGTCCCTGGTATAGAAGTGACATGGTGGGGTGCTCATATCTGAAGGTGATGCGATGAACTTCTTCGATGCGATCGCAATATCGCATCGGCGGGGAACAGGAAGGAATTTTAGTTGGACATTTGGCACTTGCGACTGCCGATCGCCACTATCGTGATATCGCGTCGGGTAACGACGGATGGGTCATAACTTATGTGGTGAGAATATTGCGATCTTGCGATGCGAGCTGGATTTTTAGGATCTGCGGAGTGTTAAGGAAGTTGGCAAGGGGTTTATTACGGTCGGAAGGGGTGAGTAAGTGGGTTTGAAAGGCTTTTGAGGCTTCGAAAGGGGTCTGAAAACCTAAAAAAGGGATTTTATACTCTGGAAGGAGTCCATTGTATTTGGAAGATGGTTTGAAGGGGCAGCATGAGGGTTCTTGCTAATTTTCAGGTAAACTGAGCAATTCCCGGGGGTACTTATGGTTATTTTTCAACCACGGGGAGGGATATTTACATAGGGGATGATTTACATAGTTTTAGTAGGGGGATGGGAAAATATAGGGAGTTAAATAATAATGTGAGTAGTTAATATGGAGATGGTAAGAAAGCGCTAGTTTTGGGAGAACTTAGGCTGTTACGAGGGGATAGAACCTTTTAGAGAGAGTATGGAACATCTTTGAGTAAAGCAGATCTTCACCCAAGCTAATGATATGAAAATGATGGAACTTAAGAGGTATCAAGTAGATCTTGACCTCTTTTTGGGGAAATTAGTTAATGATTGGGGGAGATGGAGAAAGGGAGTTAGTTATACCTGTTTTTGAGCTTCTCGCGTAGAACTGTCTGGTGATTGTGTCCTGAGCAAAGATGACACCTGGAAACCTGGAACTGATCAGCAATCAAGATTCAACAACCTCAAAAATACCTACCCAGCCTACTTACCTAAATTTTTTTCTTCTTTTGGTTTGGTTGCACTTAGACTTGCAACCCATCATTTCAATTTTTCTTTTTCATGCTTTCCTATCTACAAACTTGTTGAGATTTTCTGTTTGTAGCAAAATAGGAAAAATTCTCAGCTAATGACAACAATAGAATTCAAGTCCTAGATTAACTCCAGGTTGTTGGGAGGGAGTTAATGCCTCCTATATTTGATGTGAGGGAGTTAATGAGTTGTTAGATTCTCTATGCTATATAAAAGGAAACCATTCAGATGGTTTGCTAAGAGGGTAAGATTTTTATGAGGTTTTCATTATGTAATCTCCAATTTGATTAATAAATTCCTGATGCCTATGTTTGGTGGACGTAGCCTAGATTGGTTTGGTGAACCACGTTAAAAACTGTCTGTGTGCTTGATATTCTGTTGTGTGTTATTTTTGTTTGATTTTCTGTGCCTCTGAATTCCAACAAACTGCCTGGTGATTGTGTCCTGAGCTGACATTTGGAAACTTGGAACTGATCAGCAATCAAGATTCAACAAACTCAAAAATACCTACCCAACCTACTTACCTAACATTTTTTCTTCTTTTGTTTTGGGTGCACTTAGACTTGCAAACCCATCATCCCAATTTTTTTTTTCATGCTTTCCTATCTACAGACTTGTTGAGATTTTTTGTTTGTAGCAAAATAGGAAAAAATCTCACCTGATGACAACAAAATAATTCAGGTCCTAGATTAACTCCAGGTTGTTGGGAGGGAGTTAACGCCTCCTATATTTGATGTGAGGGAGTTAACGAGCTGTTAGATTCTCTATGCTATATAACAGGCAACCATTCGGATGGTTTGCTAGGAGAGTGAGAGGTTTTTGTGAGGATTTCTTGATGTAATCTCCAATTTGATTAATAAATTCCTGATGCCTATGTTTGGTGGATGTAGCCCAGATTGGTTGGGTGAACCACATTAAACTCTTGTGTTTATGTGCTTGAAAAATTGTTGTGTGTTTATTTAATCTGTAGTGCACCTGAACCAACAATTGGTATCAGAGCTCAAGGTGGAGCGCTGGCTATGCTGGAGCAGTGAGGGATCTGTGCGGTATTACCTCGTGCGCTGATCGATGATGGAGGTGTTGCGTTGATCTGTTAGCACAGGCAGACTGTGTTTGTGGTGCTACCTGAAACTGGTTCGTTCACAGCCTCCGTGCGCTGAGTAACAGTATGTTAATTCATGCGTAGAGATGGTTTTTTAAGTATTGCTGTTGTGTTTTTCAATTCATGCATGGCTGGTGCATATTTGAATTGAGTGGTGCGTGTTACATGGCTGGTGTGTCATATTAAATGGTGCGTATTGCTGGTGTTTCATATTAAATGGATGAGATGGGATTGAACCGTTGATGACCATCCAACTGTGCACAAACGTGACAGTGGCGTAGGCTCAAAGCAATATGTGCATTGTTTTTCATTTTTTAAATTCTCATTATTTGAGTCTCTGTGATTACTCATTTCGTTTTTCCCTTAGCACTGCCTACCATGAGGGCTGCACTGCTTTTATAAAGCGTTGTATCAGACAGAAAAGTCGTATTTTAGGCTATCCTTTTTTGGGTAGCCAAAATCGTATTTGCTACAAGGATTTTTAGCTGTAAATACGTAAATACTTGAATCACTAGCATCGCTGAATGCGAAAATAAAACCTTTCTCGTTCGATGGTGTTGATATTTTCTGGCATGATTTTTTCTTATTCGTGTCAAAGAACTGGTTTTTACTTCAGTTTGGGGCATCGTTGCAAATAAAGGAATTCATTTGGAGTTGAGCTTTTCTGCGAAACTATTTGTGGGGCAGAATTTTGCACAAATAAAAGGAAAGTTTTTTTTTAAAGAAAAGTAATATAAGTGCAAAGGGCAGTTTTTTTCAAAGGCAAAAGTACAGAGGCATAGGCAGTTTTTTTTTTTGTTGTGTAAAAACAAAGGCATAGGAATTTTTTTTTATTGTTGGTTGGATATTGGAGATTATTGTGTTTTTTGTTGATACAAATGGCGAAAACTCAAAGTGCCCGGTTTGAAATTGAGAAATTTAATGGCAAGAATAATTTCGAGATCTGGAAGGTGAAAATGCATGACTTGCTTGTCCAACAAAGTGTGGTAAAGGAATTGATGGGTAAACAAAAAAAACCTTACAACATCACAGACGATGAGTGGGACGAAATGGATGAAAGAGCTATAAGTGTCGTTTGATAATGCCTGGTGGACGATGTCCTGTTTAATATTGTGTCGGAGACAACAGCTGCTGGTTTGTGGACGAAACTGGAGAAACTGTACATGACCAAATCTTTAACCAATAGGATTCTCCTGAAGCGACAGTTGTATGGTTTGCAAATGAAGGAAGGTACATCGATTGCTAATCATTTAAATGCTTTTAATACTCTCTTGTGCAATTACAAAGTATAGAAGTAAAAATACCATCCGAGGATAAAGCTATTACTTTATGGTGCTTGTTTCCCGAATCATGGGATCATTTTGTTACTTCTATAAGTCTTAGTTCATTAGAAACTATTGAGTTTGATGATGTAGTTGCATCCTTATTATCGGAAGAAACATGGAGCAAGTCGCATTCCGAAACCTCTACATCAGAAGCTATGATGGTTAGAGGTCGTTCGAAAGAAAGACACCCCAGGAAGCCGAGCGACTCACGTTCAAAGTCAAAAGGGAAGAAGAGTAAGTTAAAGTGTTGGTTTTGTGGCAAATCAGGGCATTTAAAGAAGGACTATTGGAAGCGACAGCAGCAAACTTCAAAAGCAGAGTCTTCGACAGAGAAGAAGGAGGTGAATACGACAGATATAGGTTCGACATCGGGTTCAGGTATGAGTGATGAAGTATTATCGGTTAATGTGTCAAATCATGGTCAACATTGGTTGTTAGATTCCAGGGCATCAAACCACATGTGTATCCATAAAGAATGGTTTAAGGAATATAAATCAATTAATGATGGTGTTGTGTACATGGCTAATGATGTAACATGTAATATTGTTGGGATTGGAAGCATACAACTACAAATGTTTGATGGAACAACTAGAATATTAACTGATGTGAGGCATGTACCAGATTTAAGGAAAAACTTGATTTCATTAGGAGCACTTGATTCAAATGGGTATAAAACTGTAATTCAAGGTGGAGTAATGAAAATTTACAAAGGCATCTTACTAGTTATGAAAGCTAAGAAAGTAGGAAACCTGTTTCAGTTAGAAGGAGGTACAGGGTCAGCTTTTGTGTCTACTGTGTCTGCACATGAGAGTAAATCCATTCACTTATGGCATCAAAGATTGGGGCATATGAGTCAGAGAGGGTTGAAAATTTTGGCTGATCGCAAGTTACTTCCAAATCTGAAGTCTGGAAAATTAGATTTCTGTAAGCATTGTCTATTTGGAAAACAAAGTAAACAAAAGTTTAAAATAGGCAAACATACTAGTAAAGGCATACTTGATTATATCCATTCAGATGTTTGGGGACTAGTCCCTACAACCTCATATGGTGGTTCATCTTATTTTGTATCATTCATTGATGACTTTTCTAGGAAGGTTTGGGTATACATGTTGAAAAGAAAGTCTGATGTGTTTTCAGTTTTCAAGCAGTTTAGATCATTGGTAGAAAACAACACTGGTAGAACAATAAAATGTTTACAAACTAACAATGGTGGTGAGTTTACTTCCAAGGATTTTGAAAACTATTGCAAGGATGCAGGGATCGAGAGGCATGAGACCACGGTTTATACTCCTCAGCAAAATGGAGTTGCGGAACGCATGAACATGACTCTTCTCGAGAGAGCAAGGAGTATGCTAAGTAACGCCGAGTTGCAAAAGGAGTTGTGGAGGGAAGCGGTGGCAACAGCTTGTTATGTGATAAACCGATCTCCATCGACAGCCATAGACTGCAAGATTCCGCAAGAGGTATGGAAAGGACACCCTTGTGACTATTCTAAACTCAGAGTGTTTGGTTGTGATGCATATGCTCTAGTGCCTAAACATCAGCGAACTAAGTTAGATCCAAAGTCTAAAAGGTATATCTTTGTTGGGTATGGTGTTGGAACAAAGGGATATAGATTGTGGGATCCTACTACCCGCAAAATCGTCATCAACAGAGATGTAAAGTTTAATGAATCCTCTCTTGTACAGTTAGATGTAGATAGTCGATTGAAACAGGATGATGTATCTGACTTTTAACACATTCAGTTTGATAGCATTTCTAACGATAGTCATGATGACCATAGTTCAGATACTAGTCATGAACATGTTTCAGAATCAGAACATGAACAGGGTTCATGTTTAGATCATGAACAGATCTCAGATACTGATCGGCAAGAAGTTCCTACAGGTGGCAGTTAGCCAATTGAGGAAGGACCAGAAACATCCTTAAGGCGGTCGACAAGAATCAAACAGCCACTGAGAAGGTATGATGATTATGTCACTTCTGTTGCATTTACAGCTAATGACAATGAACCTATGTGCTATCAGAAAGCAATAGAAGTTTCGAAAAGTGACAAGTGGAAAGCAGCCATGAAGGACAAAATGATGGCCTTGAGTAAAAACGACACATGGGATCTGGTGGAGCTTCCGAAAAACAGGAAAACTGTGGGGTGTAAATGGGTCTTCAAGCTGAAACGAGGTGTGAATGATACAGAAGACAGGTACAAAACGCGACTGGTTTCAAAAGGGTTTTCTCAGAAAGCTGGTATTGACTTTCATGAGATTTTCTTGCCAGTGGTTAAAATTGTTTCAATTAGAATTGTGTTAGCATTAGTGGCTTTGTTTGATTTGGAGTTGCAGCAGTTAGATGTTAAGACTGCATTTCTACATGGTGATTTAGATGAGGAAATATATATGGAACAACCGGAAGGGTTTGTTCAGCATCGCAATGAGAAATTTGTCTGCAGGCTCAAGAAGTCATTATATGGCCTGAAGCAGTCGCCTCGGCAGTGGTATAAGAAGTTTGATTCTTTCATGTTGAGTCAGAAATATGTTAGAAGTGAATATGATCATTGTGTTTATTTCAAACAGTTGAATAATGGCATATTCATTATCTTGGTATTGTATGTTGACGATATGCTTTTAGCAAGCAAAAGCATAGAAGAAATCAACAGGTTGAAGGCTCAGATGGCAAGGACATTTGCTATGAAAGATCTAGGAGCAGCAAGACAAATTTTTGGCATGGAGATTTTCAGAGACAGGAGCAATGGTAAGCTATGGCTATCACAACAAAAGTATATTGAGAAAATACTTTTGAGTTTTGGTATGGATAATGTGAAGCCTGTTTCAGTCCCTTTAGCTTCCCATTTTAAGCTTTCTTCGAGTTTATGTCCTAATACAGATGAAGAAAAGGATTATATGTCTCGAATTCCATATGCCAATGTAGTAGGGTGTTTAATGTATGCGATGGTTTGTACTCGACCAGATATTTCACATACAGTTGGGGTTGTCAGCAGGTACATGGCAAATCCGGGTAAAGAACACTGGTCAGCAGTGAAATGGGTGCTTCGGTATTTGAGAGGCACAAGTAGTTATTTTATTTCTTACAATAAGAGTAGTGAATTTGTTTGCGGATATGTTGATTCCGATTTTGTAGGTGATTTGGATAAGAGAAGGTCAACTTCAGGGTACGTCTTTAATCTTGCAGGTGGAGCTATCAGCTGGATGTCAAAGCTACAGAACATTGTTGCTTTGTCCACTACTGAACCAGAATACATTGCTGCTTCTCATGCTTGCAAAGAGGCGGTTTGGTTGAAAGGTTTGCTTGGTGAGTTTGGTAGGTTACAGGACAACATCAGGTTACTTTGTGATAGTCAAAGTGCAATACATTTGGCTAAGAATCCGGCCTATCATAGTAAATCAAAGCATATTCCAATTAAGTACCATTTTGTAAGACAGGTTATCACTAAAAGGGGAGTCTCTCTTGAAAAGGTGCATACAAAGGAGAACTGTGCAGACATGTTCACGAAACCAGTTTTGTTGGAGAAGCTACGCTGGTGTTTTGGCTTCTCTGGCTGCAGAAAAGATAAAATAATAATGACAGGGCTCAGGCGAATTGTTGTCAAGTATAGATGTTGAATTTCTTGTTTGAGCAAATAGGAAAAACTCAGCTAATACAACAATAGAATCAGGTCCTAGATTAGCTCTAGGTTGTTGGGAGGGAGTTAATGCCTCCTATATTTGATGTGAGGGAGTTAATGAGCTGTTAGATTCTCCATGCTATATAACAGGCAACCATTCGGATGGTTTGCTAAGAGTGTGAGAGGTTTTATGAGAATTTCTTGATGTAATCTCCAATTTGATTAATAAACTCCTGATGCCTATGTTTGGTAGATGTAGCCGAGATTGGTTAGGTGAACCACGTTAAACTCTTGTCTCTTATGTGCTTGATATTCTGCTGTGTGTGTTTATTTAATTTGACTGTGCACATGTACCAACAGAATTAGATAAATTATGATAATGGGAGATTAAATTGAAATCATTTTCTAATTTAATCATAAGCATATTTAAACGGTAGTCAGGTCATTTGCTTTTTATACTACTATTAATTTTTTTTAAATATGTCTTTCAGTCATCCGACACATGTTTTCAGTATTATAATTAATAGCGTTCCAAAGTAAATTTGGAACTTTTAGAATTCGGAATGCAATTTGGTTGACTTGGATTTACTGCACAGCGATTTGGGTTTTTCTTAAGTTTTGGTTGAAATAAGGGAATGGATGACTCGAAGGTAATGGTAGACACGATTATTAAAGGGAGTGTTAAATTGGAAATCCTGGTTTTATTGCATTTAATAATGTTAAATATGGGAGTGAAAAGAACTCTATGTTGCTGTCATAATATAATTTGTTTTTTCAAATTTTATTCAGCATACAAATGGATATCGAAGCATACCTCTGCGATGTTTTATTTCAGCGGTGTTTACAAAGGATGAAGTTAAATATTGCGGAAGAGGTGTTTGTAAATGTTGAACTTTTTTTCAGACTGTAAATGTTGAACTTTAACGCTGATACTTTTCATTAAATGTAGTAAGTGTTTACATTATACTTATAATATAAAAAGTATTAGGAGATAAATTGGCAGAAATATTAAGTAACAGGGGTTTGAAAAAAAATAAATTTCAATTCTCCGAAGATTGATGTTATATCTATAATTTTACCAATAAATTACTTTTTCATGATTTTAAAAAAAAAAAATTAGCTAATTTTCATTTTTCTTAGAAGTTATTTATTTTAATTTTAAAAATGGTATTGTTTTATAAGATTAATTAACTTTTATAAAATATTTTTATGTAATTCTCGAAAATTTAAACATATTTAATACATATTTTTAATATTTATTATTTGAATATTAATACTATTAAGATTCATCAATTTTTTATACTTTAAAATAAATTTTCATCTTTTAAATTTAATAATAATTTTATATTATTCTTTATAAACTAACTTACTTTAAATGATTTTGTTTTAAAGGACGAATATAATTTTTTTTTAATATATTTTATTTCATTTTTAAAATCTATATTTTATTGAAAATTAATATATAATATTTATATTAATATAAATGGAATATAATAATTATATATTTAATAGTGAAAAATAATAGACCTAGGGGTTATACTAGACAATCTCATAAGCAATATATAACAAAAATTTATGACATAGCAATGAGGGTGGGGTAGCCTACTCGTCGAGCTTTATCACAAGGGACGAAAGATGTATTAGCATATTTCTCATATACAATAATGAAATCCTAATATACAACCTTTATCTATTTCACATATTGGGATATAGTTTTTATCTTAAGCTTGTTTCTAGATCTCTTTTTGTCTCATCCTACTTTATCTCTTTCTGAGGTGTTAAGGTGAGAGCAATTGAGATGGTTCCGTAATTATATTATATAATTGCATCATTTGAGGATGAATATACAATAAGAGAGTAGAGATAATGGCTTGAGACATTTTCCACCGAATCTCTTATTTCTCCCATATCATCTTCAATAACTTTGTTTCTATATTTTATCAATTAGGATCACAAAATAAAATGTCAATTGAGTGTATCGTAGGTGGTTGGAACGGTTAAAGCCTCATTGACATGACTATGTATGGTTATATTGAAATATGTTCTACTATGCACCTTTTCCTTGAATTAAATAGGAACAATGAAATCTACTTAAAAAAGGAAGATTGGTCATAGCCTAAAATCAATATTTGCATGCCTCATATGTCCTCATCATAAATATTGAAAATATTTTGATCATTGAATGGTGTATTGACACCTTATGTTGTAGCATTTGATGCCTCCATAGTAGATGTTGAGCCATTCAACACACAATCTTCCTAATGAGCCTTGTCAATATCAACATTTTACACTGGATTTAAACTAGCGATTTATTGATTTGGCCATGCTTCCTCCTAGTTGATACGCCTGGGTTTTCTAATGGAGCCCATGAGGCAGCCTCTTTGAGTAGGCCAAGGATGATAATGATTCAATGTGTAGGTCACACTCACCATATTTGGGTCTATGTGATCGCATTCAACATGTTTTTTTGCTAAACAACATTTAGAACTACCACACCTATAGTAACCCGCCATTGGGTATGGAGATCCTTTAATGGGATTCTAGCCATATTTTCTCCATGCCTAATGATCTAAGGGGACATCTTCGCTCTTGGATTTCTTACTTCCTATGGTTGTTGGAATGTGGAGAATCCCTTTTTGTAGTGTTTTCTGTCTTTTACTTGCTTGGCTTACTGGTCGCAATAGATTTTCATAGTTGTGTTGATCCAGGTGGATATTGGTGGCCACACACTAATTCCACTTGGATCCACACTAGTGCTTCTTTCAGCCTTTCAGTTTCCTTAACTATAGCACAACTTACTATTTTTAGCAGTTTTTCGGGTCCTAAACTTCCGGAACTGTTTTGAGGGCCTAAATGACGTTTTTTGGGAAATCTACCGCTAGCAACTTTATATCTAAAATCGTCTTTTCCATTGTAGTCCTCAAAGAGATCTTTCCAATGGGCTATCATGCACATCAAAGGGAGATAATATGACCAATTCGCGACCTCGGGAAGTTGATTGTCCAACTCACCCCAATGGGGCCCACAAACTCTTGGTGTTACATCTCTTTGGGTTAGGGTTTTGGTTGTTTAGGGTTTTCTCTTATTGTTCAATAATAAAAGGGCCCTTGAGCCTCATTGTAAGAGAGTTCAGAGGCATGTAGCCACCACATCTCTTCTTAGAGGTAAGCCACCATCACCCTAGCTGGTTTATTTCCATTCCTGATTGTAAGCATATTTTAGTATTTTATATTAATGAAATGAAGTATTATTTCTGCTGCTTCTCTATGTTTATGGTTATCTCTATAATTTGTTATGTTCCTGTTTAAATCCGGATCAATGGTATCAGAGTGATCTGCTTTTCTTCACTATTTTTCTTTGCATGTCCCCAACGAGGTGAGGATATAAGGAGTTAGGGATTGAACTAGTCGAACCTTTGCCAGACTAGCCTCGCAAATCCCAATGGCCTCCCATGGCAGCTGAAAAGAAAGACGAGGGGGCAGGAGATTCTATCAAAATCTTGCTCGAAGAAGCCCTTGAGCGACAAAGGAAAGCGATGATGTACAACTTTGCCCAGATGCTTCAACAGCTACCCAGGGGTGACGCATGAGCTTCCAACAGTAACTCTGGAAACGCCACACCATTTAAGATACAAGTTAATTTTGAAATCCCCATATTCGAGGGTTAGATAGACGCAGATGTCGTCGATAAATGGTTAAATGTGCTAGAGGGTTATTTTTCTGTTCATGATTTTTCCAGTCGGGAAAAGATTATTTTTGCTCTTCTCAAAGCAACCCCCCACATCAAGGATTGGTGGGAAACCTACTGTGAGAAAAACGATGAAAGTACAGGCTAACCATTTTCCAGTCGCACTGACATGGAATTCATTCTGGGATGCCATGAATGAGCAGTACTACCCTGTCAGAAGCTATGAGGATCAATACATAAAGTGGACCATGTTGCAACAGGGAAGGGACCAAGACGTACTAGAGTTTACCAATATTTTCCGTACCATTTGCATAAAATTGGGTATCAAGGATATAGAGCAGCATTTGGTACTCAAATACTGTGGCTGCATGCACATTTACATCCAGGAGGAAATAGAATTCCTAAACATCTGCTCGCTCGGGATGGCATACTGATATGCCATCATGGTCAAGCAAAAGTTCAAACAGAAGAAGCAATATTTTGGGTCCGCAAATTCGAAGCAAGGGAAAGGTGCCCCCAAACCACAGAACAAAGGACAAAGCCAAGGCGGGGTGGCCTAAGACAACCCGCCAAAGCTGCAAGCAAAGAATAGTGCTAATGATTTTCTATCTAAAATCGTCTTTTTCATCATAGTCCTCGAAGAGATCTTTCCAACGGGCTATCATGCGCATCAAACGGAAATAAAATGACCAATTCACGACCCTAGGAAGTTGGTTGTCCAACTCACCCCAACAGGGCAAACAAAGTCTTGGTGTTACATCTCCTTGGGAAAGGGGTTTTGGTTGTTTAGGGTCTTTTCTTATTGTTCAATAATAAAAGGGCCCTTGACCCTCATTGTAAGACAGTTCAGAGGCATGTAGCTGCCACATCTCTTCTTAGAGATAAGCTACCATCGCCCTAGCTGGTTTATTTCCATTCCTGTTTGTAAGCATATTTGAGTATTTTATATTAATGAAATGAGGTATTATCTCCACTGCATCTCTATGTTTATGGTTATCTCTATAATTTGTTGCATTCTTGTTTAAATCCAGATCAGTGGTATCAGGGTGGTCTGCTTTTCTTCTCTGTTTTTCTTTGCATGTCCCCAACGAGGTCGGGATATAAGGAGTTAGGACTTGAACTAGTCAAACCTTTACAAAACCAGCCTCGCAAATCTCGATGGCCTCCCATGGTAGATAAAAAGAAAGATTAGTGGATAGGAGATCCTATCAAAATCTTGCTCGAAGAACCCCTCGAGCGAAAAAGGAACGTGATGATAGACAACTTTGCCTAGATGCTTCAGCGGCTACCCCGGGGCGATGTATCAGCTTCCAACAGTAACTCTGGAAATGCCACACCATTTAAGGTACAAGTTAATTTTGAAATCCCCATATTTGAGGGTCAGATAAATGCAGATGTCGTCGATAAATGGTTAAATGTGCTAGAGGGTTATTTTTCTATTCATGATTTTTCCAGTCGGGAAACTATTATTTTTTCTCTTCTCAAAGCAGCCCCCCACGTCAAGGATTAGTGGGAAACTTACTGCAAGCAGAAGGATGAAAGTACAGGCTCACTATTTTCAGTCACACTGACTTGGAATTCATTCCAAGATGCCATGAATGAGCAGTAATACCATCTCGAAAGCTCTGAGGATCAATACATAAAGTGGACCACGTTGCGACAGGGAAGGGACCAAGACGTACTGGAGTTTACCAATATTTTCCATACCCTTCACACAAAATTGGGTATCAAGGATACAGAGAAGCATTTGGTACTCAAATACCGTGGCTTCCTGCACATGTACATCTAGGAAGAAATATAATTCCTGAACATCTCCTTGCTCGGCATCGCATACCGATATGCTATCAAGGTCGAGCAAAAGTTTAAACAGAAGAAGCGAGACTTAGGGTCTGTGAATCCGAAACAAGGGAAAGGTGCCCCCAAACCACAGAAGAAAGGACAAAGCCAAGGCGGGGCGACCCAAGACAACCCGCCAAAGCTAAAAGCAAAGAATAGTGCCAGCGATTGTTTATCTAAAATCATCTTTTCCGTTGTCTTCCTCGGAGATATCTTTCCAACGGGCTATCATGCACATCAAACGGAGATAATATGACGAATTTGCGACCCCGGGAAGTTGGTTGTCTAACTAACCACAACGGGGCCCACAAACCCTTGGTGTTACATCCCCTTGGGTTAGGGTTTTGGTTGTTTAGGGTTTTCTCTTATTGTTCAATAATAAAAGGGCCCTTGAGCCTCATTGTAAGACAACTCAGAGGCATGTAGCCACCACATCTCTTCTTAGAGATAAGCTACCATCGCCCTAGCTGGTTTATTTCCATTCCTGTTTGTAAGCATATTTCAGTATTTATATTAACGAAATGAAGTATTATTTCCATTGCATCTATATGGTTATGGTTATATCTATGATTTGTTGCATTCCTGTTTAAATTCGGATCAGTGGTATTAGAGCGGTTTGCTTTTCTTCTCTGTTTTTCTTTGCATGTCCCCAATGAGATCTGGATATAAGGAGTTAGGGCTTGAACTGGTCAACCCTTTGCAAGACCACCCTCGCAAATCCTAATGGCCTCCCATGGCAGATGAAAAGAAACACGAGGGGGCAGGAGATCCTATCAAAATATTTCTCGAAGAAGCCCTCAAGTGACAAAGGAACGCGGTGATGGACAACTTTGCCCAGATCCTTCAGCGGCTACCCAGGGGTGATGCATTAGCTTCCAACAGTAACTCTGGAAATGCACACCAGTTAAGGTACAAGTTAATTTTGAAATCCCCATATTCAAGGGTCAGATACACGCAGATGTTGTTAATAAATGGTTAAATGTGCTAGAGGGTTATTTTTCTGTTCATGATTTTTCCAGTCGAGAAAATATTATTTTTGCTCTTCTCAAAATAGCCCCCCACATCAAGGATTGGTGGGAAACCTACTGCGAGCAGAAGGATGAAAGTATAGGCTCACTATTTTTAGTCGCAACGACTTGAAATTCATTGCGGGATGCCATGGATGAGTAGTACTACCCTCTCGGAAGCTATGAGGATTAATACATAAAGTGGACCACATTGCGACAGGGAAGGGACCAAGATATACCAAAGTTTACCAATATTTTCCATACCCTTCGCACAAAATTGGGTATCAAGGATACAGAGAAGCATTTGGTACTCAAATACCGTGGCTGCCTGAACATGTACATCTAGGAAGAAACAGAATTCTTGAACATCTTCTCGCTCGACATGGCATATCGATATGCCATCAAGGTTGAGCAAAAGTTTAAACAGAAGAAGCAAGACTTTGGGTCTGCAAATCCGAAACAAGGGAAAGGTGCCCCCAAACCATAGAAGAAAGGACAAAGCCAAGGCGGGGTGGCAAAAGGGAGCCCACAGAAGCTGCCAGCAAAGAATAGTGCCGCGAAGCCGAAAAAGGACACGGGAAAGTGGTGTGAGTTCCATAAGACCTCCACTCACAACACAAGTGAGTGTTGGGCCAAGCAGTCACTGGTGGTCGAGCTAAAGGTTTCAGAATTAGATGCATGTTCTTACTCTGAGTCAGAACCCGATAATGGGAATGACAAAGGGAAGCAGATTATCGATGCGGAGCCCAACGCTGCTATTGCCACCCGAAAGATCCAGAAGGAGGAACCCAAAGATCTAGAGGAAGAGGAGCATCTCTTCCACTGCCAGATGTGCATAAAGGGCTCCCTGCTACAGTTCATTATTGATAGCGGATTCCAAAAGAACCTCATTTCAGCAGAGGTCGTGAACTGGCTGAGCTTACCGACCACAGCACATCCACAACCATACACCATCGGGTGGCTACACCAAGGACGAGATCTTCGCGTGAGCCAACAGTGTCACCTTCCATACAACATCAAGCCCTTCACGGATGAGGTATTGTGTGACATTTCTCCCCTTGAAGTTTGTGATGTGTTATTAGGGCAACCATACTTGTGGAAGAAAAATGATGTGTATGAATCAAGGCCCCGTGTTGTTATTGTTACTTTGGGAAATAAGTTGTACAGGATACCAGAGATAGCACCACCTACTGCCATCTCTTTGGTTACTGCAGAAAAATGTAGTAAGCTCATTTCCAAAACTGGGTAATTTTTTTTCCTGATGATACGCCCTCAAGAAAAGAAGAAGACGGTGGCCATGACCTCCAGACAGGGCCCCTCCGCACGACAACTACAGATGGACAAGGTCGCGGAGGAGTACGAGGACACCTTCACCTCCCCCGTAGGGGTTCCTCGACACTGTCAGGTTGGGCACTCCATTGATCTGACCTCAGGTGCGCTGCTGCCCAATGGACCAATCTATCAGCGCTCTATTCTGGAGAATGATGAAATCAAGAGGCAGATTTAGGAGCTGCTGCAAAAAGGTCACATCCATCCGATTTCTTCACCCTGTGGGAGCCCGATCGTGCTGCTAAAGAAGAAGGATGGGACTTGGAGACTCTATATTGACTATCGAGCGCTAAACAAGATCATTGTCTGTAATAGGTACCCAATCTCGCAGATTGATGACCTCCTAGACCAGCTAAAGGGGGGAAAATATTTTAGCAAGATCGATTTGAAGTCAGGATATCACCAGGTACCAATCAAACCCTCAGATGTGTGGAAGGCTACCTTCAAAGCCAAGGAGGGTCTTTTCGAATGGTTGGTTATGCCTTTCGGATTGACGAATGCTCCTGCAACCTTCATGAGGCTAATGGATGACATCTTGCGGTCATTCATCAAATCATTTGTAGTGGTATACTTGGATGACATCTTGATCTTTAGCCATAGTTGCTAAGAGCATGTCCACCACATCCGACAAGTTCTCCAAACACTTCGACAACATAAGTTATGTGCCAATTTGGAGAAATGAACTTTTGGCATGACCCAGGTTTAGTATCTGGGATACATTTTTTATGAATGGGGGGTGCATGTGGATCCAACCAAGATCCAAGTCATTCAGGATTGGCCATCTCCAACTACTATGATAGAGCTTCATAGCTTTCTAGGCCTTGCCAACTTCTACCGCATGTTCGTGTTAGGATTTTCTCATATCACTTGGCCCTTGAGTCAAGTCACCAAGGGAGGAGCGAAAGAAAAATTCTTTTGGTCCGAATCTCAACAGAAGGCATTCACAGAGTTGAAATATCGCCTCTGCTCTGCACCAGTTCTTGCATTACCAGACTTGCAACAACCATTTGAGGTTGAGACACATGCCTCTAACTATGCTATTGGGGCAGTCCTTACTCAACACGGGCATCTAGTGGCATATCACAGTGAGACACTTTCTGACATAGTCCTGAAGTATCCCACTTATGACAAACATAAGTAATTCCATTATGCATGCCTGCCGACAATGGAAGCATTACATTTTGGGGGAGGAAACAGTCATCCACACAGACCATCGACCCGTGTAGTTCATACAGACCCAAGGGAAATTGCAGTTTGATCGCCATCAGAAGTGGTCCACATACTTGCAACGATTCCATTTGAATATCAAGTATAAGAAGGGAAGCACCAATAATGTTGTAGATTGCCTCAGTCGACCACCGATCATGGCATTAAACACCATGCTCAAGTCTTGTGGGCACGAGACTTCTGATTGGCCACTGCTCTATAAACGCGACCTGGAATTCAGCCACACATACCAGACACTTTTGGAGGGTCAGCATGTTCCAGAGTTTCACGTCTAGGATGACCTGTTATGCCACTTGGGTCACCTTTGTGTTCCTTCAAGCTAGCGTGCCAAGATGATTTGGGAAGCACACTACAGTAGAGTTGTTGGGCATTTAGGGGTCAAAAAAATGGTGGCACTATTACAGAATTATTTCTATTGGCCGAGTCTTCGACAGAATGTCGGGAAGTACATCAAATCATGCACTGCGTGCACTATTACCAAACCAACCATCAAGAACCAAGGCCTCTATACCCTGCTGCCTACCCCTAGTCAACCTTGGGGATCCATCTCCATGGATTACATGTCAGGACTTCCTTCCACTAAGCATGGAAATGACTGTGATTTTGTGGTCGTCGATAGGTTCTCAAAGATGGCCATTATGGTGGACTGCAAGAAGAATATCACAGCAAAAGCCACTGCTAAACTCTTCTTTGAACGAGTGTGGGTACACTTTGGGATCCCACAGTCTATCATCTCAGATCGAGACAGTAGTTTCCTCAGTACATTTTGGTCCAGTCTTTAGTCGATGCTAGATACCAAACTAACTAAATCCATAGCCTTCCATCCTCAAACTAATGTCTAGACAGAGGTCATCAACAGGATGATCATACACATTCTGTGCATGTACAACTCAAAGCATCCATGCACATGGGGTGAGAGCCTCCCGTATGCTCAACATAGCTACAACTGGGCTCTCCAAATCTCAACTGGCCATAGCCCTTTTCAAGTGGGTTTGGGGTTCCAGCCAATATGTACCATCGATGTGGCCCTTCCATTTGCAGCTACTCACGCAGATTTCGCTCATGTCCAGTCGGAAATAGATAAGGCAAAAAGGTTCATTGAGCACATCCAACATATTTGCCAGCAGGACCATGACATTCTGGAGAAATCAAATGCCAAGTACAAGCAACGACATGATCAACATCGGATGCCACACAAGTTTTAGGTGCGCCACAAACCCTGGTTGCATTTGCAAAAGGAATGCCTTACCGGAGCCTATCAGAAACTCAGACCACTCTGATATGGTCTTACACCATTAGCAAGGTTGTATGAGACAATGCATTTGAGCTTAGCATCCCCCCATTCCTTGGCCTACACCCAGTTTTCAATGTGGACCACCTTCGGCCATCCTTTCCACCATTACTAGACACATCCAACATTACAGAACAACTCACACCCACAAAATTAAATCTAGATTGCATGGAACAAGTTGCAACTGATCGAATCATGGACACACAAATCAAGCACACTCGCCAGCAGAATATCCAATTATATCGAGTTGTCAAAGTAGGCCAACTCCTTCACCAAGGCAAATGGCTCACCAGGGACCAAGTTTAGTAGAAGTTCCCTCATCTCATGGAGGAACTCAACACAATGGGGACCACTGCTTCCTAAGGGGGGAGGAATGATCTAGGTGGATATTGGTGGCCACCCACTAATTGCACTTGGATCCCCACCAGTGCTTCTTTCAGTCTTTCAGTTTCCTTAATTATAGCACAGTTTACTATTTTTAGCAGTTTTTCGGGTCCTAAACTTCTGGAGCCATTTTGAGGCCGTAAACGATGTTTTTTGGGAAATATACTGCCAACGATTTTCTATCTAAAATTTTCTTTTTTGTCATAGTCCTTAGAGGGATCTTTCCAACGGGCTATCATGTGCATCCAATAGAGATAATATGACCAATTCGCGACCTCGGGAAGTTGGTTGTCCAACTCACCCCAACGAGGCCCACAAACTCTTGGTGTTACATCTCCTCGGGTTAGGGTTTTGATTGTTTAGGGTTTTATCTTATTGTTCAGTAATAAATGGGCCCTTGAGCCTCATTGTAAGATAGTTCAGAGGAATGTAGCCGCCACATCTCTTCTCAGAGATAAGCTACCATCGCCCTAGCTAGTTTATTTCCATTCCTGTTTGTAAGCATATTTCAGTATTTTATATTAATGAAATGAAGTATTATTTCCACTGCATCTCTATGTTTATGGTTATCTCTATAATTTGTTGCGTTCCTGTTTAAATGCGGATCATGTGGGCCTAGATACTATGATTAGTTCTTAAGAGCATAGATTGGTTACTGAGACTGAGGAAATAATTATCTAGAATCATCAATTCAACAATTAAGAAAAAATCATGAGTATTGGAGGTTGTGGGAATTATTTTTTTGGCCAATTGACATACTCAATTTTGGATGGATCACTATAATGGTAAGCATAGAGTTCTCTATGCATGGGTTACCTTATGTTTGATAATATGGAAGATTCAATGTTGAATTAAACACTCACAGTAAGTGTGTTACAAGAGCGAGTAAGAAATAATGTTACAAAACAAAAAAGCACATGAGAGCTAGTAAAAGACTAAAAGTGTTGCAGAAAAGGATTATCTAACTATAGGAAGTGATAAGATGTTGCCCTTAGATTTTAAAACTGGGTGAAGGGGATAATATCACAATTCTCTTCCCATTCTAATGTTGAAACCAAATACCAAATGGAATGGGATTGATTGATTCCTTATAGACACTCTCAAGATAACCCAACTCACTCGTTCAAGGCTCCTAGGTGCATCATTTGGTGAGACATTGAGAAATCATAAGTCTCATGATTTCCATTATCATACAACATTTTCATTTCACTTACTTTTGGTTTTTTGTATTCGAAACAAGTCCCAAAAGCTACACTTCCATTCATGCATATTAAGTCTACTATCCCCTCTAGCTTTTGGGTTAGTTTGGGAAACTAAATGGGTAATATAATAATTGTGAATCTTGATTATCAGTTTATTTTCATTAGCTATTTGCTTCAAATTTGTGGTGAGACTATATTACACAAAAATAGAAAGACATAAAATGGAAAGAAAAAATTGAAGAAGGATGCAACTCTCTGGTGATACAATCGCTCACTTATGAGGTTGTACCACAACACACACTTGCCTTCATTGGGACATCAAACTATTAGATATAGAGGATTAGAGTATTGTTGAAAAATTCCTCGAATATAGTAACTGTCAACCATAAAAGTCTAAATAAGGCAAACAATTCAACCATGAACAACTAGTTCTAATCATAGGAGAATATTCTAGAGCCTTATCCATTATTCCAATAATCCTCCTTAATGGAGAAATGAGTTTCTTACCACAACCATCTGATTCCTACATACTTCGAACAATGTAAACTTTGAAATGGGAACTCTAGCCAAAAATGAAAATTATGTATATTGGAACGATTGGTGGTTTTAGGGTCAATTTTCAACATTTTTAAAAATTGCAGTAAAACATAATTTTTTGTTGTTGCAAAACACAGATGTTTTTTAGGAAAAGACACACTAATGCTTTTGGTAGAATAACATTTTTCTTTCCTAGGTATAATTTCAACATTTTTTAGTAATGATGATAAATATAAAACAATGGGATCTGAAACACATTAAAATTCTATCAGTTTTCATCCATGTTGTTAAACATATAATAACATGACACTAAATATTGCTAAATTCTAATTTTTTTCAAACATAGGATTAAAGATACAAAAAAAAATTGCAAAATTTTCAACCATAAAATTAAAAAACCCTGACATTATGAACAAATTACATGACAAATTAATCAAAATGTCATTAATTGTAGATTGAATGAAACATGTATTATATCTCTAAGTTATTGTTGCATTGTAGATATTCTAAACAATAAAAGTCATCATAATTAAAACATATAATCCAACAAACATATAAATGACTCATAATTTCATTTAAAACCATATGGAAATCAAAATTTTTATTTCAGTATACGATGCAAACACAAGTTATATAAACTGTCTTAGACAATTATTCAAAATCACACATATTTTCCTGCACACAATCAGAATTCATATATTTAGATGAATGACTGGATCCAGATGAATATGTTCCATATTCTCCTCTTTCATTAACTAGTGCCCCATTTGAGTCCACATGCATGCCCACCATTTCAGGTTTCAAAATTCTTATCGATCTACGACCAGTGTCAGCGGACTCCCATCTCAACATTTTTCCTTTTAGTAACAACCTCTTCAGAATCTCCATCATCTTGAAGTGAAGAGTTCCTCTCTTTGTTAAATTGAAGTCATAAACAAGTACGTCAACATACTCCAATTTTAAGAGGTTTGTGTGGCAACGATTTATATTTGTACCCTTTCCTTTTCTCTTTCTACCAATTTGTTTATCAACTATCATCTTTGGCTTATACACACCATTGGAGGGGTGTGTATTTGTGGCATGCCAATTTATTTCAACACCTCCAACATATTCATTTTATGTAATTACCTTTATAACCTTAACAACGCAGAATGCATAGCCATTGGGATCTCCATCTACTAGCACTACAATCATGTAACCCTCCTTAATATCCTATATTGAACCCGTGTAAAGGTCTTCCATGGCTTCACGTTATGCACAGGATCTTCTGGAACCAATATACATTTCTCTTTCCTTTATCTGTGAAGAATTAATAATACCTTGAGATTATTGTTGTTCAACAATGTTTCTTTCCTCATGTTCATTTGACACATTTTGTGGCCAAATAATCGATTTTTCAAAGGTATATCTTCATTTGTTGTTCTTGAAATGAAATCACTTTGATTATTGAAAAGAGACTCCCACTGAACTAAATCAGGAATATCAAAGTACTCATATGTATATCTAATACATTTTGTAATTTCGTCTAGGCAATCAAAATAATTTATATCCCTATTCTGCCTGTGTGCATTATGAACTTTAGAAACTAATTGTAATAAAAATATATTTGATGAAAATATTGGATGATCTAGAATGAACTTCAAAAATACCAACCTGATGACGGTGCCCATTCTGTAGTAGCTGAATACTTCTTGCCCCATATTAGTGTTTTCCCATGATTGTTTTTTGATATGAAATTGATGTTGAAAGATAATATCATTAAGTTGTTCAATGCATTTCTCCTCACCATGTGATCCCAGACTAAACCTTTGCATGTCAACAATTTCTTCCAACACATCAAAAGTAGGCTTTGACATGTATGATTTCTTAATGCATTCAATTAATGATGGCAAGCTCCCAAATTCCTTCCTCCTCAATGTGACTGAAAAACGACTGAACATCTGCTCAATATGGTCATGAGTGTGCCCAACAACAAGGAAACCAACCTTTTCATTCAGAAAAAAAATGTCAATTCAACAAGCATGTTTAGATATCCAGAAACAATCTGATTTTTGTTTTCACAGCAAGTGTTGTCCAATTGTAGATACAAAACTTCTGGAAGATTACCAGAACAATGAGAAAGCACATCATTAATTATGGTTATTGTCAGATGTGCATAATTATAAATATTTTGAGTTGTGAAGTATACCCTTGGCAACATTTTCCCATTAAAGACCATACTACCAACCAAGTGATACTGAATAAAATTTTCCTCCTATAAATTTTTGATTGTGCAAACAAAATGTGGTAGAAGTGTTTTCTTATGATCAATACCATCAATTATCAAACCCAAATATTTATTTGGATTATCATAAGACTTATTTCGATGCTTGTACAATGTTTTCCTTTCACTTGTTTACTGTTCACAATGCTCTTGAAGTGCTTTCACAATGGAATCTACACACCATTAAACAAATTCATTAAGAAATACATTTTCATAGTTGATGACTATACAATTTTAAAAGTTAAAGTTATGAATTCTTACGCCTTTCTAACCCTTCACATTTATCCCTTTTTTGTTTAAGAAAATCACATGTACTACAAATCCCCATCCTTGTCTTCTTAGGAACACAGATATTTTTCAATTCTTTCTTCCATATCTTCACAAAATATTGATATGTAATAAATCAACCATGTCCCTCAGCACCTTCTGCATATTCTTTGTATAAGTTTTAGATTTCTCATCTTGAGAAATTATCTGGAATATGAATTGTCTCTCTTTTTGGCATACACTCTCCATGCTTTAAAAAGAAATATTTCATCCATGACATTGCATTATTTGATAATTCCGAAACCATCTTTTACGACATACTTTTGAGAAAAATGTGGGATTATTTTCCAAATTTTATTGGATTCTTGAGAGATGAAAATTAGCCATTGAATGAAACATTTTAAAAGCCTTTAACAGACAAATAAATACCCAATATGATAATCATAACCTGACAATGTAGACTACATATACCCCACTAAATATGAATTTTACATGCTTTTATTCATTGAGAAATAACTCTTCCTTTTCTCTAATGAAAACTTGAAATCCATATGTTTCAAGTAATATTTTTTACAATAATCACTTGAAATGAGAGGACTGATAGAAATTCTTGTCGCCTGATATTTTTCACTACCCCTTGTATAGCTAGAACATCTTGGATTGATACGAAAAGTTCTGCTCCTACTCCTCGATAGAATATTTCCTGACCACATCTCCATCATTGGATCATCATCTATATAAGCATTTTCATCATCATTATGAGGAATGGTATCCTCATTATGATCATCTATGCTTTTGAAATACTCACGTGGAGGATATTCTTCACCATGCCCTTCTTTAGTGCTACCCTCGTAGTCCTTATAATTAGGAATAAATGGAAAATTTGACTTGAAGTTTATCGGATATTCTTCATCATGTGCATTGCCAGTACTTCTCTCATAGTCCATAGGATTAGGAATACATAAAAAATGTGACTCTTTACTTACCAAAAATTCTTCATCCTGCCCTTCATCACTATTTCTCTCATATTCCATAGGATTAGGACTAAGTTCTTAATCTTGTCCTTCGTCATTACTGCTCTCATAGTCCTTACAATTACGACTAGGTGGAAAATTTGACTCTTAATTTATTGGAAATTATTTATCGTGGCTTTCATCATTGCTTTCCTCATGGTTCATGGGATTAGGACTAAGTGGAAATCGTGACTCTTTATTTATTTGAAAATATTCATCATGCTTTTCATAATTGTTGCTCTTGTAGTCAATAGGATTAGGACTAAGTGGACACCATGACACTCTATTCATTTCAAATGATTCATCATGTTCTTCATCATTACTGCTCTCATAGTGCATAGGATTAGGACTAAGTGGACACCATGACACTCTATTCATTTGAAATTATTCATCATGTTCTTCATCACTGATGCTCTTCATCACTACTGCTCTCATAGTCCATAGGATTAGGATTAAGTGGAAAATGTGACACTATTCATTTGAAATTCCTCATCATGCTCTTCATCACTGCTACTCTCATAGTTTATAGGATTAGGACTAAGTGGAAACTGCAACTCTATATTTATTTGAAAATCTTCATCATGCTCTTTGTCACTGTTGCTCTCATAGTCCATAGCATTATGACTAAGCAGAAACCATGACTCTTTATTTATTTGAAATTATTCATCCTTTCTTTCATCAGTGCTGCTCCCACAATCCCTACGATTAGGACTAAGTGGAAGATTTGACTCTCTATTCATAGTGGAAGAATTTTTGTTATATTCATCAATATGAATAGAGTTCTTACACAACGAAGATGTTGATGCTTCACAAAGAAAAACTTAACTATCAAAAAAATACATGTCTTTCAAACATAAGAGGTTGAATGATACAAATGCACTATTTCCTAATGATAATATATAGCTTAAAGAATGGAAATTCCCTCCCCAAAATTTCCCTCCAAAATGTTTCACCAAAACGTTTACCTCCAAAAATTTAATTTCATGTATTTTCCTCCATAATTTTCTTCTACAATTTATTGAAAAAACTTAAGTCAAATTTTCTTATGAAATTAATCTTTTAAACTAAATCTTTAAACTAAAATTGTAAACTAAATCTTTTATCTAAATTATTTTTCTACTTAAACTATATAACATTTACTAAACAATTTAATGTCTTTTTATTTTTTTATTATATCTTCTATCACACATTTAAAATAAGTTTCTAGATCACCATAACACGGTTTATATGTTAAGTTTTTATAAATAAAAAAAAATAATACCATATTCACCATGCGGGAAACCTATTTTGTAATGTTCGCTTTATGATAATTTACTATATCACCATAACAAGATTTATATGTTAAAATATTTATAAAAACAAAATAATCTCACATTCACCGTGTGATAAAATAATTCCGTAATGTTCATTTTATCATAGTTCCCTATATCACCATAACAAAATATAGATGTTAAAGTTTTTATAAAAACAAATTAATCTCATATTGGTAAAATGATTTTGTAATTTCCACTATATCATAAATTTCATTATCACTATTCCTTACATCACATCAAGACTTCTCAAGGTTCATTAAAAGACTTGGAGCGAATTTGTGGAGCAGCTACATTGCTATCAACAACATATTCAATGAAAGATTATCGCATTTGAAAGCTTAGTTTCACATTTGTTTTGTGCAAGTTTTATAATTCAATAGGTTTAATAAAAAAAAAAATTAGAAATTAAAAATTTAGATGAGTCAGATTTACCCACAAATCTCATGGTAGGAAAAAGGCCACTATGTCCGCAGTGGATGTGTTGGGTCTGATCATGCGTGCCAGTGACACTCAACCTCGCTACCCAACAAGCCAGTGGGAGAGGGGTAGGAAGGGGCTACACGCAACACCTCCCACTAGACTCGGCAGCCCAATGGGACCATTAGGCCACTAGGGTGGGGCAGGAGGGGCTTCATGCATCTACATCCTGCCCCACCTCCGTGGCCCAATGGGATGCCAAGGGTGGAGGCCCGATTCTAAGAATCAGGCCTTCACCCCTGGTAGCCCGTTGGGCCGTGGGCGTGGGGCGAGAGGAGTTGTGTTGTGCCACTGAGGTGGGGTGGGAAGGGTTCTGTAAGGCCATTGGGATGGGGCAGCGGGGCTGCTCAAAATTAGGCCTCCACCCTGGGTGTCCCATTGCGCCGCGTGGGTGGGTTGGGAGCAAGCGGTTTTTTTTTAATCTCTGATTTATCTTTTTTAGTTTTTTTACAAGGTTACATTTTACAAAATTATTTATCATTTATCATTTTGTTTGTTAATTTAAGATATTATTTTTTTGTAATTTACTGATATATATATATATATATATATATAATTTTATTTTATATATATATATATATATATATATATCTGTGTGTGTGTGTGTGTGTGAGTGTATTTTTGTAGGAAAATGGAATCAATGAAGATTTATGTGAATCTTTCTAGACCAAAGATTGCTAAAATTAAAGGTGGATCCTCAAAAATCATTGTTGAATGAACCAAACATGAGCTAATAAGTACAAATGTATCAAGTGCCTCAAATCATAAGAAGACGATTTCATACTAGAAGAAATCAAAAGATGTGAAGCTTATAGAAAATATATGCCATGTAAAAGATAGAGAAGGCGAAGATGTGCAGATATATCTATATGTTGATATCTCTAACAATAATGGAATTTATGAGGTGTTGGAAAAGGTCATATACATGTTTTTTATACCATACACTGAAGTTGTTCATATACTTACAAAACTACCCAAGTCACATGACAAGATTAAATATCAGTTATCATTGTCATTGCATGTCACGATAGAGGAATCTACAAAGTTTTGTAAACAAAATATAAATGGAATTCCAAAAGAAATGGTAATTACTATTATTTATATTTGTGTTTTGAATTATTGTAACTATCTAATTATATTTTTATAACTTATTTTTTATTGACATATGATATTTTGTTTGACATAATTTGATTGAAAATCTTTCAATTATATTGGGAGGAATTCATTTCATAGAGCAAGATATTATGAATGTTGTCAGCGGTTTCTACACAGGGTGAGAAAAAGATATGGAAAAGAAGCAAAAAGTAGTAATTCATGATGCTACAAAACTACATCCAAGGGATCAGAAAAAAAATGGCTCTAATGGATAAATCTAGCAAAGGTAGATAGGTTACTTTCGAATATGAGGAAGTTGAAACTGACACGAAAGAATATGTTTCCATTACTGAGGATGAAATTAGATTCGATGTTAGAAAGGAGAAGAGCCATAAAAGACCAAAAGTAACAATGTCGAGAAATGTCTCTATTCTAGTTAATAATGAGAATGTTAGGAGGAATAAAATCAAAGTTGAACATTCTCAAGTAGTCATTTCCAACAGTGAATATCCTATTCAAAAATCAAAAGAAAGCAGGGAAATCATTACACCAAGAGCTGATTTAGAGGATGGCATTAATAAAACAAAACAAATTACCATTCGATAGAACACGACAAAGAGAAACTTAATTGAGGTTGGTCATACATTTCAGCTTAATGTGAGACAAATCTACAAGCCAAGTGAAGGAAAATGTAAATATCAAATCAGAAAGCCATGATCCGAAATGGATATTGAACCACTAAGTATTCAAATATCGAAAACAAGGTATCGTAGCAAAAACAGTGAAGTATCACTGAATCGGAGCGATCTGATCTGCCAGATCAACAATTGGGATTGAATTAGTGAGATCACATCGGAGGAAGCCAGCGGATTGCATCAGAAAAGGCCAGCAGAGTGTATCAGAGGTAGCCTTATGGGAATTATGGTGGTGATCTAGCAACTTAACGTGGACCGTGGATCGACATGCAGATCGACGGTGGAGATTACATATATCGCATCGCAGATTCCAAATGGAGGACTTAAGTCTAGGCCCGAAGACCATGCGACATGTAATTTGCAACTTATTGCATTATACGAAGGGGAAGGACCAAGACCCGCAGTGTTGGCGAAAGGCGATTGCAATCAGCGATGGCGATTGACGATGTTGATCGGATCACAACATAGAAAGGGATGTGGACCATGAACGTTGGCGTTGCGACATGTGACACGTGACTTGCAATAAAGCGTGGACTCGAAAGGATAATAGGGTAGGTTTTATATTTTTTTAGTCCTGACTTAAAGCTTTTTGGTTAAGTTTTTCAACGTATTTCTTTGTAAATGGTATTTTAGATGGGCTTCAAGTGGTAAGTTGTTTTGGAGGGGCTCCACCCAGTGCCATACACTGGCTGACATGTGGCACAACGCAGAAGAGATAAAACCACTCATTTCGCATTTTTATCCCCGTGCATATGGGTCACCTAAAATTTCCATGAATCGTCACATTATCAATCATTGATCAGACGGTGGAGAATGGAGGAGTTGTTCGAATGGCCGGGTTTCAAAGTATTTCTATGAATTCCTGTTTATGAACTCAAATGTGTTGTTTTCGTGAATTAGTTTCGAAGAACGGTCGGATGATCGGGTCCACCTGCGCCCGCCAATCCTTTGTTATAAACAGTTTCTATTATGGACAAACAGATTCCACGCTTTAAGCGTTTTTGTAACAAAACATGTTATAAAACATGATGAGCATAGAAAAAGGGGACAGAGAGGACAGTGAGCAGTGAAAGAGAGCTAGAGAGCCAGAGGGACAGCACAGAGGTGGAAAAGGGATATAAGATAGAGCAGCGCAGCACCAAAGCAGGCTTTGGAATCATGTAGGGGGTCTAGAGGTGTGTCACTCTTGTTGACTTGAGGATTTTCAAGCAAGCTTTGTATTAAATTCCATTGTTGTGTTGAAACTCAGTATTGAGCTCACAAATTGTAACAATCCCACATTTGAAGACTGAATATAGAGGTCAACATTGAAGGCTTGGACCACGAGACGTAGACAAGAAGTCTCGTGAACTCCTTGATCATTTTGGCTGTGTTGATGTGATTCTGCTATGTTTTCTAATTGCCAGTTGTCTATATTATTGGCAATATTTTTGATCCATTGCACTAAGTGATATAGGCATTCCTGCACATGAGTTTGTAATACCTTTTTCTTAATTTGAGATCATCTTTGAGATCAAGTGGTATTAGTGCTTAAGGTTTTTGCTAAGGTTAGAAAAGCTTGTGTAGGAATTTGAATGCTAACTAGATTAAAGCTCAGACTAGGAGAAGGAGAACTTGTTGAGGCCAATCCAGAGATTGAAAGATCTTTTCTCAAAGGAGAATGGCAAAAGAAGCTCCATTGGGATCAGAATCTCAGTCTATAGATAGTTTTATGACAATATGAGCCATGGTGGAGGAGATGTATCTGGAGTTCAAGAAGGGTCAAGGTGAAAGCACTTCAACAACTAAACCAAACAAAGGAGCAAAGGAAAATTTCCTATTTTCTCCTCCGGAAGACAAAGGAAAAGGACGAATGCCTCCTCCACCATCTCATTTATCATCATCATCGTCATCCTCATCATCTTCTTCGCATAAAACTAGCTCTTCAAAGAAGAAGAAGAAAACTTCTTTAATCAAATTAGATATTAAGTTTATTTTGCGAATTTATGATGAGAACTTAATGCAGAGAAGCTAGATAATTGGATAAGGCAAATTGATGTATATTGCAGGGTACAAAACATTGATTCAAAGAGGAAGAATATCTAGCTAGCTAGCCTTCGACTTGGAGGAATTGCACTGGTATGGTGGGAAGGCAAGACACAATCTGATCTTTAAAAACATCGTAAAATCATTTCTAACTGGAATGAATTTGTTTCTACCATCAAAAAACAATTATATCATTTTGCTTACATGCAGCAGGCAATGATGAGTTGGCAAACCAAGGGATTGCCAGAATACATGAATCTCAAGATCAAGGACTTTGTTTGGACCCAGTATATAGAGTACGAAAACACTGCCTTCCGATGCTGCCATTGTCACCTAACAGGGCACCTGCATAACTCGTGCCCATCGCTGTCAGCACGGACGAGAAAGGGCCTCTTCGCTCATTCCAAGCCCAAGCGTTGGGCTCCCTGTCCACCGCCGCCAGCTGGAAGCTCCAGCTCCCCAAGTATGGAAAAGGAGGAAAGCGAGTCAGAACTAGATTAGATGCCTCAGCCGATGGATCCGCCCCCAGACAATATGGGGCACACCCATGTCACAGCTAGCTCCCAGAAACGTCCCCATGAGACTTCATCCTCTGAATCAGAGAAGGAGTCCTCGGAGATAGAGAACTCCAGTCTTCAAGTTGTCCTAGCCCATTCTCCCCATGATGGCTGGACAAAAGTTAACAAAAAGAAAGGGAAAAAACATTGTGGTGTAGTTACTATCCCGCTGGGGTAATAGCCTGATAGTCAGTCTTTGCTCTCGAATCTTTTGTTGTAGCTCTGAGATTGTATCTTTCCTCCGAGACCGAGGTTGATGAGTCCATCATTTCCGGTCTGTCGGTCTCTTGCTCTTCCTATTGTTCTGTGTTTATATCTTTCCTCCGGGACCGAGGTTGATGAATCCATCATTTCCGGTCTGTGGGTTTTTTGCTTTTCCTGTTTGTACTATATTTTACTTAATAGATATAGTCTTTACCGAGAAAAAAAATGATGAGTTGGCAAACTCTTCGGGAATTGTAGGGACAGTTGTTAGAAAATTATATATTACAGAGCAATGGAACACATGAAATAATGCAGAAATATAAACACAGAAAACGCACAAAACAAGAGAGACACAGATATACGTGGTTCACCCAGTTTGGGCTACGTCACCCCGAACAGCCAGTCCTTCCTTATACTATCCAGCAAATGAGAGAACAACTCAAGCAAAATGCCGCTTTAATATCCTATGTCTCTCTCAGAGATCTCACCTCTCTATTTCTCGCTCAATCAGGAATACACATCTATCCACAGCCTCAATACAATGCCCTCATTCAAAGAGAGGGTTGCTTCTAGGGCAAAACCCTAAACTAAACATAAGTTCTACCGTCAGATCATCCGCCTAATGAATGGCCCAGATTGACTAGAAATTACTATACTTTTACAAGGCAATTTTACAATTGTTTGAGCTTCGGGGCGTGGCCCACAAAACCCCTGCCAGGGGGGCGTCCCAAAGGTCGCAGCCGCCCCCCCTAGACCCCCCTGCAGCGAATATTTTAGGGCGGCGTTTCCGCCCCCATTTTGAACTGGGGTCCAATGTGGCGGTACTTTTGAATATAGAAGATAATCAGGCTCCACACCCAACAACAGAGTGTACAAAGTTATACTCAAGAATTCAAAAAAAGACCTTTAACTCTAGTTATATCATTGGACTCACCTGAGACTTTATTGAAGTATATAGGTGGTCTCCATAGTTATTTAAAGCATACTATACTTATGTTTGATCCCACTAGCTTAGATGATGTATCAGTTCAAGCAACACATCTAGAGGCTAGAGTTAAGAATGTAAACCCAGAGGTTGGGAAATGATCTAAATATTTTGTAAACAAGAATAAAGAAAAGAAGAAACTGAAATGGAAGGAGAGGAAAGAAAAAACTATAAAGAAGTATAAACCTTCGTGCAAGCATTGTAAGAAAGAAGGACACTATGAGGCACACTGTTGATCTTTGCATCCAGAAGTGAAACCTAAGAAGTTCAGGGGTAAGGAGAGAAAGAATGTTGCTTCTATTTAGAAGTAATTGGGGTCAGATTCAAGTGATTAAACAACAATTATAGCCATAGGTGTTAAAGGTAAAGATTCTGAAGCATCCACAAGTAATTTTTCACAATCTGTTGATAATGAAAGTAATGAGAGGAAAAGAAATGAGCTATTTCATATTAGAGTAATTTCCAAGCATAGTAAAATTGATACTTAATTTGATTGTGGATCACAAGTAAATTTGATTTCTAATAAATTGTAAAGAAGTTGTGATTAGAAACCAAGCCTCATAAGAAGCCATATCCATTAGGCTAGGTGTGTGATAAAACAAAGCTACAAGTAATGAGACAATGTAAACTTAGGTTTGCTATTGGATCAACACTTTTAGATGAGGTTGAGTTAGATATAGTTCCATTGGATATATGTAGTATTGTTTTAGGAAGTCCATACTTGTATGATAGGAAAGCTATTATCTATAGAGCTGAGAATAAGTATCAACTCACTAAAGATGGAACAGAATACACTGTAAGGGCTCATAAACTTAAAGGTAACTACCATCTCATAAACTCAAGGCAGATGAAAATAATTCTGAATTCAAGTAATAAATTTTTACTAATGGTTGTAAAGGCAAAGGATCCTAATAAATCCAATGCATTTGAAGGCTGTGATCCTAAACAGAAAGCTGATTTAGTTAAAGTTGTTTCAGAGTATGATATTCTATTTCAAGAACTTAAAGGTCTGCCACCCAAGCAGGAAATATTACATGATATTCATTTACAACAAGATGCTCCACTACCTAACATTGGACTGTACAGTCTATCAACTTTAGAGAATGCAGAGATAAAAAAGCAGGTAGAGGATTTGCTTAATAAGGGGTTTATACAACCAAGCACATCACCATGTGGATCGCCAATCATACTGGTGAGAAAGAAATATGGTTCATGGAGAACGTGTATTGAATTTAGAGGACTAAATAAAATAATGATTAAAAATCGTTATCCTCTTCCTCGTATAGATGATTTGTTAAATCAATTAGAAAAAGAACTTTAATTTTCTAAGTTAGATTTATGAAGTGACTACCATTAGATTAGAGTTGCAGAATGGGATGCCTGGAAGACTACTTTCAAGACAAAGCAAGGACTTTATGAATGGTTGGTTATGCCTTTTGGCCTAACTAATGCTCCTGCTACATTTATGCGAGTTATGAATGATGTATTTAGACCATTTATTGATGACTTTGTAATAGTTTATTTAAATGACATTCTTGTTTTTAGTAATACATGGGATGAACATGTAAAGCATGTGAAGCAGGCTTTAGATTTTTTAAAAAGAAAAAATCTCTATTTGAAACTGTTGAAATGTGAATTTGGTAGAACATCTTCAAATTATTTGGGTTATATTGTAGGGGGTGGTGAATTGAAGATAGATCCCTCTAAGGGTGAAGTCATTATGAATTGGCCTAAACCCAAATCTGCTACAAAGGTTAGGAGTTTCCTAAGGGAATCAAAATACTGGAGAACGTTTATTGCTAACTTCTCATTGATTGCAGCTCCTTTACATGCATTAACAAGTTTGAAATAGGTGTTTCAGTGGGGTGGTAAATAGAAGAAAGCCTTCAACACCTTGAAAGAGAGAATCAATACAACACCAGTACTAGCACTGCCAGATCTTCAACATCCATTTGAGATTGAGACAGATGCTAGTGACTATGCCATGGGAGCAGTGTTGATGCACCACACAAATCCTATATGCTATCATTCTGAGACATTTAATTCTCCAGTAGTTAACTATCCTACATATGATAGAGAACTCTATGCATTAGTACAAAGTGTGAAAAAGTCGAAACATTACATAATGGGTTAAGAAACAATCATACATATAGATCATCAACCACTTCAATATTTGCACTCACAAACTAAATTGCAGCAATCAAGACATTATAGGTGGATGGGTTTTCTACAGCAATTTCATCTTGTCATCAGATATAAGAAAGGCATACACAATAAGGTTGTAGATATGTTATCAAGACAAATCATAAATGCATCTACTATACTTAAGCATAACTCAGTAATTCATGAAAGTTACATTGAACAATATGCTCAAGATGTAGATTTTAAAGATGTATATGCAACTTTAAGTCATGGAAAGTAAGAAGAAGAATTGGATTATTATGTAAAGTACCAACTCTTATATAATTTGGGAAAATTATGCATTCCACAAACTGAAAGAGTTAACATAATTTGAGAAGCACATACCTCTCTCATATCAGGTCATTTTAGTGTAAGTAAAGCAGTTGCATAGTTGCAAAGGTTCTATTATTGGCTAAGAATGAATGAGACAGTTTGTAGATATATCAAAGGGTGTACTATGTGTGCTACAAGCAATCCCAGTAATAGAAAATTAGGTTTGTACACTCCACTCCCAATTCCTTCTCGTCCTTGGGAAAGTGTTTCCATGGATTTTGTTGGGGGATTGTCAAAGTGTAGGAAAGGTCATCATTATTTGTATGCAGTTGTGGACAGGTTCAGTAAAATGTGTATTTTGATACCATGTAATAAGCAAGTTACAGCTGAACAAACAGGAAAGTTATTCTTTCATAATGTATGGGTTCATTTTGGGTTACCCACTTCTATTTTATTTGATCAAGATTCTCGATTTGTTGGGAAGTTTTGGTCAAGTCTATGGGAGTTAATGGGCAATAGTTTGAAGAAAAGCACAACATTTCATCCACAAACAGATGGTCAGACAGATGTGGTCAAGAGGATAGTGATCGAGTTGTTGAAAGGTTATTGTGGCAAGCATCCCAGGCTATGGGATGAGCATTTGTGTTATGTGCAGCATGCTTACAATCGTGCCAAACACTCTTCTACTCAGAGATCTTCTTTTGAGACTTGTTTTGGTTTTATACCAAAGTATCCCTTGGATTTTTTCTATGGTAAAGACACAGCAGTTCATGGACAAAATGATGTGGACAAAGCAACCAAGTTCATTGAACAAATCCAAGAAATTCACCAGGCAGTACAGGAACAACTGGAAAGAAGTTAAGCAAAGTACAAGGCAAGACATGACAAGCGTCGAGTTGAGCATAGTTTTCAAGTTGGTGATCAAGTCTAGCTATACATCAGAAAAGATAGAATGTAGGGTGAAGGTAAGAAGCTAAAACCAATAAGGTATGGACCTTTCAAGATACTTGATAAAATTGGTGAAAGTGCTTTTTGCCTTTATTTACTAGCTTATATGCCGATCTATTTAGTCATTAATGCAAAGAACTTGAGATCGTATGAACCTTCATTGATTGAAGATCTCGAAGAGAAAAATTTGTTGCCTTCTATTGAGGATCTGTTGCTAGAGTATCTCAATGAGTTATAGGAGGACACAGTTCTGGACAGGAATGTAAGAACTTCACGTCGAGGGGATGTTGAGTACCTGAGAGTAGGGCTCAAAGGTTCAAATCCAAGCAAAGCAAGATGAATAGAAATTGGACAAGTGAAGGTGCAATATCCTCAATTGATCGATGAATAGAAACCAACTTTTGGTGGTCCAAAAGCTTTTCATGGGGAGGTGTGATCCAAAATGGATCTCGAACCTCTAAGCCTTCAAATATCAAAAACAAATTATCGCAGCGAAAACAGTGAAGTATCGTTGTATCCAAGCCGTTGGATCTTCTAGATCAACGCTCGGGATTGAATCAGCGAGATTACATCAGACGAAGCTAGCGGATCACATCAGAAAATGCCAATGGAGTGTATCATAGGTAGCCTTATGGGAATTACGATCATGATCCACCAACTTAACGTGTACCATTGGATCAATGTGCAGATCGACGTGGAGATTACATATATCACATCGCAAATTCCAAAGGGTGGACTTAAGCTATAGGCCCGAAGACCATGTGACATGTGATTTGCAACTTATGACATCGAATGAAGGGGAAGGACCAAGACCCACAATGTTGGTGTAAGGACCGACGTGCGATCAGTGATGGCAATCGATGATGTTGATTACATCGCAACATACAAAGGGTTGTGGACCATGAACGTTAGCACTTCGATATGCGACACACGACTTGTGATAAAGTGTGGACCCAAAAAGATAATAGGGCAGGTTTTATATCATTTGAGTTCCGACTTAAAGCTTTTCAGTCAAGTTTTTCAATGTAATTTTTTGTAAATGGTATTTTGGATGGGCTTCAAGCAGTAAGTAGTTTTGGAGGGGCTCCACCTAGTTCCATACACTCACCGACACATGGCACAGTGCAGGAGAGGGAAAGCCACTCATTTCGGGTGGGTTATCCCCGTGCAAGTGGGTCGCTCGAAATGTCCGTTAGCCGTCGGATTATCAATCATTGATTGGACGGTGGAGAATGGACGAGTTGTTCGAATGGTCAGGTTTCAACGTATCTCTATGAATTTCTATTTATGAAATAAAATGTGTTGTTTTCGAGAATTAGTTTTGAAGAAAGGTCGAATGTCTAGGTCCACCAACGCCCGCGAGTTTTTTTTATAAACAGTTTCTATTATGGACAAACAGATTCCACGCTTTAAGCGTTTTTGAAAAAAAACATGTTATAGAACACAATGAACATAGAAAAAGTGGACAAAGAGGACAATGAATAGAGAAAGAGAGCTAGAGAGCTAGAGGGATAATACAGAGGTTGGAAATGCAGAGAAGATAAAGCAGCACAACACTAAATCAAGCTTTGGAATCATCCAAGGGGTTTGGAGGTGTGTTACTCTTGTTGACTCGAGGATTTTCGAACAAACTCTATATTAAATTCCATTGTTGCGTTGAGACTCGGTCTTGAGCTCACAAACCATAACAATCCCACATTTGAAGACTGAATATAGAGGTCAACATTGAAGGCTTAGACCAGGAAATGTAGCCAAGAAGTCTGGTGACCTCCTTTATCATTATGGTTGTGTTGATGTGATTCTGTTATGTTTTCTAATTGCCAATTGTCTATATTATTCACAATCTTTTTTATCCATTGCACTAAGTGATATAGGCATTCCTGCACATGAGTATGTATTACCTTTTTCTTGATTTAAGATCGTCTTCGAGATAAAGCCACACCACATGCATGTTCACAACTTGAGGACATTAATGAGGTACAATCCATATGCTCACATGGTTAATTATGTTCTTCTTTTTGATACAATTAAAGTTCTCCAAAAACAAGCATTTGATAAGTAAAAATGTTTCGAATAAAATTATTATGTGATTGGGGGGAACCATTCTATAGAAACTCAAAGGCAATTGATGGAGGAGTATCCCAATAACCCACGTTTTCAAAAAATGAAACGTATCATTTATGTTGGTTTATTAGATACATAAGCAAAGTTATTTCCATGGGATCATAATTCAGATAATGAATATAGGATGTCTATAACTTTCAGCCAAAGGGTTACATTTGTTCATAATGAATTTGAAGAAAAATGTGGTGGGGAAAATATTATTGTTAATATAGAATTTTGAAAGGAATGTTGTATGGAAATAGGCTATCAAATTGAGGAGAAAATTACTTCAAAAGGCGGTAGACTAAATATTGATATATTTAGAAGTATTCGTAACATTTTCCAATTCGCATTTAGAAATGGAGAGATATGAGAATTGATTAATGAGATTTTTAGCACGTAGGAGAACATTGGCATTAAAAACCATAAGGTCAAAAGGTTTAAACCATTGATATGTAGCAAAAGTAAATCAGGTCCTGAAATAGAGCAACTTTCAGAAGAAATGAGTATCACACATTGGAGAGCATTGCAATGAGTGAAGGATGAGAAACTTGTCAAGGCAATATTATCTCGTGTGAGGTCAAGGGAATTATCATGGAAGGAAATGTTTGAGGAATTTCAAAAGTAAGTTTGTTGAATTATTTTTACTTATTTCTTGATTATATTTTTTTTAAATATAACATATTTTTCTACGTAGTATTTGGTATACATATTATTATTATACCTTTTTTTACTTGATCTATTCAGTCACAAAGTTTACATGAAAATAGAAGAAAAAATGGTTAAATTTTTGAACGAAGATAGTTGGGATGATGTTGTATGCAACTATCCAGATTCATGTTCTACAACAATACTAAAGGATTTTTATCTTGAATTTAAAAATGTATGTTGATTTATACATTCATTTTTATTCATATGTGTACTATTTTTATTTTATAACCTATACATATAATTGCTTATTTTGTTAAATATAAGGAAGGATCCAAATGGAGCACTACATAGTTTCAGAACCTTTATTGAAAAAACTAAGATCGAAAGACTGAAGAATAAACACCTTAGCAATGTTGAACATGATCCAACTCTTACTCATTTCATTTAGAATGGGCTTGAAACTATTCAATATCAACTAATACAAGGCAATTGTGAAGACATTACTAAACTGATACCTAAAAGGGATTATTTCCTAGTTATTGCAGATATTCCCCGTGATTTCAATATCCCAAACATTAACTATGATAGTGACCCTTATACTTACCAAACTCTTAGTAAAGTGGTTGTGGTATTTGTAGAAGTCACATCATCACCATTATGGAGATTTGTGACATTTCATTCACAAACACAATTGGCAATGTTATTATCAAGCTTCAAGGGGAAAACGAACTCAACGATGTATCTTACATGGTAAGACGTTGAAAATATATATTTTATTAATGTTAAAAAATTCATTTATGTACAAGTTATTTGAACTTTTACTATTTCATATTAGGACAAAAGTCAAATCTTCTTAACCATGAATATCAACCGTTTATAAATGACTGTGAGTTCATCCATATTGATAGTTTGGCAAAAGGTGATATCCATATGTCTATTTTTTTTAATCGGGTAGATGGAAAGAGTCATAGCCAAGTACTCTTTTATGATGTTGTTGTGAAAAAAGCTAACATATGAATACAAAGAGGCAAAATGAGAGATAGTTAACATTTATCAAAAACCAAAGTCATTGATTAACTATATTACAAACATATTTTCAAATGAAAGAGATTGGGTTCTGAATTTATTTTCTGGCTCAAGTAAGTTTTATTATATAGAATTGAATTTCAATATCTTCTTTCTTAATTTATATGTCGTTATACTAATTTACTTCATTATTTCTTTTGTGCTTGATAATTAGGTACAACACTAGCATGTTTCCTACAAAAAGGAAGAAATCACATTTCCATTGAAAAGGATCTAATACAGTGCAAATTTATTCAACAAAGAAATAATGCTCTTCAATTTCTTCTAGATGCAATGCATGAAATTGGGTTGAAGAAAGGACATTTTAGTGAATCATGTGTGGAAAAAAGAGAAAAGGAACCTCAACCACCACTACATTGGATGATTGGAAAGGCATACATTGGGAGATTCATAAACATCAAAGATCCATTAGAAGAGGAAATGAGCAAAATGAAGCAAAGAATATTGTGGAAGAAGACAATTATGAAACTCTAGATGACGAAGAATTTGGATTACGTGATATTGTTGATGAAATTTAAGTTATGCGTGGAAATCAAGCTCATTCTTTGTAACTATTAATTCGTTATACTTGTAATGTTTTGAATTTGACATTTTATGAGAAGAATAAGCATTCAATTAATGTTGCTATGTATTCAATATTTGTATTATGTGATTTTCGCTTTAATTTTTATGTCAATCATTATTTTTTGAAAAGAACAGTGATTATTGTTATTTTTTGACATGAATTCATAAAAGAAACTACTATTTAACCATTTTTTGGTAATTTTTTGTTATAAAAATTGTTATTTTGACATGTTATTTCTAGCGAAAAATTATCAAAATGTGTAATTTTTTAGTTATATTTATGTTCAAAATGGTTATTTTTATGTCAATTGTTAAAAATTATTGTTTTCTAGAGACAAATATTTGATGTGCATTGAAAAATTAATTAACGTTATATAAATATGTAGAATATTGCAACTTTAAAATATCGACCTTCTTCTTTAACTATGTAAAAAAATAAAAACCTAACTATAAAAGAAAAAAAAAAAGAATAAAAATATACAAATATGAAGAAGAATACCACTCCAAAAATTGTTAAATTTAGAAAATAATTATCACATTTAATACATTAGAAAATTTAAAGTAAAAAAATAGGTCTTTTAAAAAAAGGGCCTCATGCAGAACGAACACGTTTTAAAATCAGCATGCAAATCACTAACATTCTAAAAACTAATGTACATAAAAAAAATTAAAGTGTCAAAAACTATGCTAAAAAAAATATGTGTATTCTGCATCACCACTTTTTAAAATCGGGTAAATTTTTTTCTACCTCAACGAAACGGGTAATCGTATCAGTTCCCCTTTGAAAGTTTACATTGTTTTCATTTTTTTCTTTTCCAAAGGCTTTCTAAATATTTCTATCACATTTTCATCAGTATTACAATAGACTAACTCAATTTTCTTGGATTGCATCTCTTTTCTCACAAAATGATGATGTGTCTCAATGTGTTTTGATCTTGTGTGGCACACAAGATTGTTTTCTAGCTTGATAGTGCTTTGATTGTCACACTTTTTAATACTTGGTGATCTTTGTACTCCTACGTATTCGAGAATTCACCTCAATGAAATTGCTTCACACATGGCATTGCACAATGGTTTATAATCTGTTTCTGTGGATGAAAAAGAAAAAAAAAATTGTTTCTTACAACGCCAAGACATGATCGCGGATCCAAGGCTAAATGAATAACCTAAAATTGATTTTCTGTCATCGCCATCTTTGGCCCAATTTGAATTAAAATAACCTTTCAGTGTATCAAAAGTGGGAGCCTTCTCCCTTACTACAAGACCTATGATGAACTTTTTATACTCGTCTAACATTCCATTTAATGTTATAGTGGTTAGGCCAGTGCATCTCCAAGTTTATCTTTAAAATCCTTAATTCTTAGAATAAAATTACTTATACTTTCTTTTTCTTCTATTTTAATAGACATAACCTTACTCTTCAAGGACATTAGTTGATTTGTATTATTTGATTCATACAAGTCCTTGAGCGTCGTCACGGTCTCCTCCGATGTCTTACAATGTCTAATATGTAATATAATGTTTTCTTTTATATAGACATTCACATTAACACTCCCACCTTAATCTCCAGCTTCTCCCAATGTTGAATTGATGCATTTGTAAGTAATTATGGCTTCACTTCATCGCTACTCTCTGTAAACCAAACATTATATCATTCCATCAATATTTGCATCTTAAATCTCCAAATCATGTAATTGGCACCATCCTTAGTAGAAAATTAGTCATTTTAATATAAGAGTTTCTCCAACTTTCAAATCACAAATAATAACAACTATCTATTTATTAGAATATTAACAATTTCGATACAAAAATGTTACCTCAAAAAGTATAAGCGTATGCAAATATTACCTCAAATGAAAAGTCTCGGTTGTCCCCATGCTATCAGTTCTTCTAGTGCCAGCACTACTCGCTATGGATATGTATATATATCCGTGAGATTTCACACAATGTTTGGACTAGGGTAATCTCCAGCATCTATTAACTTAACCATATTTATGGATATTTATATATATCCGTGATATTTCACACAATGTTTGGGCTAGGGTAATCTCTAGCATCTATTAAGTTAACCATATTTTAATGATAGATATTTTCTTCCATGGCCGGGTTGCCTAAATAATGTGAAGAGTCTCTGATAATTGTAGGATTTCCGTTGCAAGTAAATATAATATTGTCCATATTTTGTGGTTTAGGAGGCACTGAGCTCTAAATACGTGTAAACTGTTATTACATTTTTATGTAGACTATCGTTTGGGTAGTGGTCCAAGTTCAATTCTCAGTGTATTCCTAGAGGGTCTGTTTCACAAACTGGGTGGTTCTGTTTTTAATTTTTCTCTGGAAAAAAGTGTGGTAGGCATCGTTGTCTGCGACAGGTAACACCATAGAAAGGTATGGGATGTGTCTTCGCGTCATTGCACGGTTATAAAAACTTACACCTTTTCACTACCTATAAACATAATACATATTTCCATATCTAAGTAACAGTTCTTAGCCTATAAGAATATTCACTATTTTCAACTCGAAATCGATATGTAATAGTATTAAATCGATGTGTAATAGTATTTATGAAGCTGATTAGTCTTGCCACCAAACAAGTTAAATCAAACAACATAATGGTATGTCACTAGTTCTCAAAGTCGGGAATCCATTGAAACGAAAAAGTCTGGCAATAAGACATCGAAAATTTGGTTAAATTCTAAATGTGGAAAGTTTGGATAAAAGCAAATTGAAAATATATATCAAGGAGATCTGCAATAAGAACCCAAGGATAAAAGCAACTTGAGAATATGTATGCAGCTGCAATATGAACCCAAACTTGTATAGCTAATGCGATTTATTTTTCAAAACTTTTGCTAAACTATTTTAAATCATTTGATATAAAAAATGGTTAGAGGAAATAGTGAAAGCCATATTAATCACCATATACCATGGCCTACCACATATGATAAGGTATGCCTTTTTAGTTATTTTTTTAATATTATTGTAATAATAGTTTTCTATTTGATTTTAAGTTTTATATTAGATATTTCAAAATAATATATTAATCAACTTGGATCTATTTTAATTCTGGATTTAAATATCTTTTTAGTCCAAAACTTAGCAAAAAGTTGCATTTCTAGAAATTCGATTTATGTTGTATGAAATAGATATATACTAATTCTTAATAATATTATTTATGTTGTATAATTTAGAGTGATCTATTTACCATTTCTCTGCTGTAATAATTTAGGGTGATGTATTTACGATCTCTCTGCGGTAATAATTTACAATCTCTATGTTTACGATCTCTCTATCATAATAATTCACGATCTCTACGTGGTAATAGAAAAACAATCTGGGGCACGTGTGTCTGCAGTCTGACTTGCCGATATCAGGTGCACACATTCCTTATATTTTTCTAATACATATCTCCTCATATATTTTCAAGTATGAATAATTCACCATAATTACCAAAGATTACCAAAGGTATACCTAACACAATTAATGTACAGAGCCTCTATGAGTATATAAAATATTTAGGTAAATGTAGAGAAGAAAGAGAAGTCAAGCTACAAACGGCATTAGCAGCTATGGTGGAAAATTAATTCACATCTCTTGAAGACAAGATCCAGAAACAAGTAGAAAATAAAACAGAACTATTGGAGAATAAGATGGAAGCAATGGAGACTAGGTTGCAGGTTATAGAAAAAAACCAAGATATGAACAAAACATCCTAGCAAGTAGATGTTGATACTTTAGAGAGTCTTAAAATGAAGGACATGATTAAAGAGCTAGAAGAAAAAGTTAATAGCCACCTCACCCTAAATAGTGTGGTAGGTAAATTAGATATCAAATCAATTAAGGATGAAATGAAAAAATTGATAAAATTAGACCATGAGCATAACAAAAGTGCCTTGAACCTTATAATATTTGGTTTGAAAGAGGAGGTAGAAATGATACTTTAGCCATAGCCCAGACAAAATTACATAACATATTACAAATTAAAACAACGTGTCTCATAGAAGCAACAAGGTTGGAGAAACTAACTGAGAATAAAGGAAGTTTGACCCAAATAAAGGTGAGATCTACTGACTATAGGTATGACATAATTAGTAAGACCTCAAGTCTAAAAGGAATGGGAATATTTACAAATGAAGATCTCATTTTAGAAGATCAAGAAAAATTGAGAAAGGAGATTCAAAAGGTAAAGGAAGCTAGGAAGTAAGGAAAATGGGCAATAATCAGAAATAGAAAAGCCATTATTTGAGATAGAAACCATCAAGATATTAATAAATAGAAATTTAACATGCTCCAGATTGTTTCTTGGAATTGTCAGAGCTTTCCAAAGAACAAAGGCCCCAAGCTAAGTTGGATCTCCAATGATGTTGATATTATTTTGCTTGTTGAAACTTGGAAGCACGAAGAATCTAAGGTCCCTAACATAGACGACTTTACATTATGGTCTACCTGGAATAAGCGATCCTCCCATATAGGCATTGGGGGTATAACATGTTACATTAAGAAGAACATCTCTCCCCATGCTAGGATTTATAAAAACGGCCCTTACAATCAATATAGTTGGATAGAAATTACTGACATTTATGATAAAAAGACTTACATAGCAATCTATTATTTCCCCCATCAATTCTAACTTCTATAAGAAAAAGTATCTAGATAAAAATAGTCCTTACAATGGTTTAGGGAATGATATTTTTAGCCTAAGGAATGAAGGAAATATCCTTTTAATGAGTGACTTTAATGCTCGAACTTCAAGAAACCAAGCTATTCTTCTGAGCAATCATTCCAACCCTCTTCCTCTTTGGTTAGATGAAGACCTTCCTCTGGCTAGCCAATACAAAAGGAGGTCTAAATACCTTTGGGAGAATTTGTTTGGGTCTGAACTAGTCAAGCTCTGTAGTGCTCAGGATCTCATAATTTGCAACATTATAAAGAAGCAGCCCAATTCTAGCCAGATGACCTGCATCCATGGGCTTGGTAGTAGCATGGTAGACTATGTTATCTCCGATCTGCCTCTATACAATGAAATAACAAATTTTGACATCTTAAACGACCACGAGCCTGATTCTGATCATAGGCCTTTACTTATAACTCTGAATTTTGTCATGCATAGAGATCCCATAGAAGATGATCCTTATAGCTAAAAGAAGTTATTCTTTGATAGAAATAAAAAAAAATACCTCTTTCTAAATGAATTAAAAATTAAAAACTAATTTTCTTCCTTTATCTAGTATAGACAACATAAAAAATCTCTATCATAATTTTACTACAACCCTCTCATATTCTATTTACGAGTTCTCAATTGAAGTTTCAAGTAATAAAAGAAATAGCAAAACTAATCCATGGTATGACAAAGATTGTAAAAGTGCAAGGAGAGCAATTAAGAGGGTTGTCGATGAATCTCTTAAAATTAGCAAGATAAAAATATACAAAGCCCTAACTAAAAGGAAAAAAATAGTATATTCATAAAGGACAAGGGAATCTCTTACGCCTCTCGAACTAGGAAAACTAAAGATAATAATAAAATTTCTTTACACGAATGGAATTCCTATATTAAAAAGCTTTATGAATCTCCAAATATCATGGATAACTTTGAAACCCTGCTCACAACAAAATAACTTTTCTCATTAGAAGACATTGATTTTGGGGTTAATCACCTGGCTAATGCAAAAGCTAAGGACATTGGAGGTTACCACATGGAAATCTTAAAAATTGGAGGTCTTGTCCTCATCCCCACATTCACAAGCTTTTAAATCAAGTGGTCGAGAAAGGGTTCCTTAAACCATGGACTCAAAGCCTCATTATCCCTATTTTTACAAGTGGGGATACAAATAACCCCTCTAATTATCAGAAAATTATGATCAACCCTCTCCTAGCCAAGTTATATGGTATTATTTTGGAAAGGAAGTTGAGCATATGGCCTGAAAGCGAAGGTAAGTGGGCTAAAGGCCAAGCAGGTTTTAGAAAGCAACACTCAACAACAAACCACCTTGTTACGCTTAGGATCATTGTGGAGGAATGCCTTAATGATAAATCCAATCCCTTTTTTTGCTTTGTGGACTTTAGAAAGGCTTCCGATATGGTTCCTATAAAAAACCTTTGGAATAGATTAGAAGAGCTAAAGGTTCCTTTTGAGTTGAGAGCTACCTCTATAAGATTATACGAGAATGTAATTTCCAAGTTAAGAGTAATGAGGGTTAGTCAAAAGATATTAAGTGTAATATTAGAGTTAAACAAGGTTTCCCCGTCCCCCCTACCCTATTTGGCATTTACATCGATGAGTTAGAAGGTTGTCTAGAGGAACTAGGATGTGCTTGCATGATCGTAGCTCGGATAGTCATCATCATTCTTCTTTACACTGACGATATTGTTCTTCTCGCAAGGTGCCCATTTGATCTTGATAAGCAACTTATACTTCTTAAGGATTTCTACTCTACCATGGGTATGATTGTTAACACTGAAAAACAAAAGTTATGATTATCAAATCCAAGAAGGACACTTACGCTAATTTTATGTATGACAATAGGAACTTTGAGGAAGTGTCTTCCTATAAGTACCTAGGAATTGATATTCATCACAATCTCAACTAGAACTGTAGCATTGAGAAAAGGATTAATGGGGATGGAAAGCTTATTTTGGTCTTGAAAATAATTGTAAAATGACAAACCTCATAATGTGGGATAGAAAGAAGTTCCTCTTTGAAACTTTAGTCACTCTGGTTCTCTTATATGGATGTGAGGTTTGGGGTTGTAGCATCTCTAGAGAATCCTTGAGAAATATTGAGCAAATCCAGAAGCGTTTCATAACGTATAACCTCAAAATTAAAAGCAACATACCCTATCCTATTCTCCTTAGAGAAGTGGGTCTTTCCCCTATCGAGAGCCTAGTTATGACTAGGCTTTTGTTGTACAAGCACAAACTCAATAACATAAGAGACCATAAACTTCCTAAGCTAGCTTTAAATTCCAGCCAAAATCACCTAAGGCTCAAATAAGGTTGGTATAAAGACACCAGAGCCTGGTTAAACCATTGGGAGATTGACGAGAATGTTGCATTGCAAAACATTAATAATATTAAAAATATTGTTACTTCTAAGTTCAAAGAAAAAATGTGGTGTGAGGAAGATTTAGCAGTTAAAAGAAAATTAAGATATTATAACGAGGTCATCAATCCCACCCTAGAAGATCAAAAGTATCTCTCTGTTTTAACTAGCTCAAAGAAGAAAATTAATATAGCCAAGATTAGAATGAACTCCCATGAGCTCCATAATGAAACAAGTCATTGGGTAGTTCCTAAAACACTATGGATGGAAAGGTTCTGCCACCTCTGTGAGAATACAAACATCGAGGATGAAAATCACTTCCTCTTAGAGTGCCCTGCGTGCAACCACATTAGATCTTAGTTTCAAAATCTTTGTTGCAATACTGACCTTCCTAGCCTTTTACGATGTCAAAATTACAATGAGCTTGGGAGGCTTCTCTCCAAGATTTTTGAGCATAGGAATAAAATCTTAAATCAAACTAAATAATTGGTTTCTTTAGGTCCGATAAACCAAAGTTTGGTCTCAGTGGACATTAACCACCACCACCACCACCATCATCATCATCATCATCATATATATATATAACACAATAATTTCATTAGATTAATTGTCTCTCAGAAATGGTGATGATTTAAGAAAATAACTAACTTAAAAACATGATGTAATGTTCCTTTTTCTCGTGTTCTTTATGACATGGATAGGACGGGCTTTCAGAGTTGGGGGCAGACAGGTCACATGTGCATGTTGGTGTCATCAGCATGCCCAAGGGTGCTTGGAGGGGTTTGAGGAATTTTTATGGGGTATGATAGAAGTCGCTTGACATATTTGGGTTTTGAGGAATTTTTATGGGGTATGATGGCATTCACTTGACATATTCATCATCACGAGCAATTTTGCACATCTTGTTTTTGGTTTTGTGAATTTCCACTAATTCCCATAAGGTTATTGTTGGGCATGACTTAATTAATTATTTCCAAGTTATCATTCCCAGAGGAATATTTGATAGAACACCTTGTAATCGCTGGTTGGAATTGAAATGAAAGATCTATCATATGGGATGCTGAGAAGTGTTTTCTAGTGGCCAGAGAGAGGATGGTGGGCAATTTACCATTTTCCTTGATTAAAAATGACTTTAAATAGTTATTTAATTAAGGAAAAATAATTAATTGGAAGAAAAGCACAAAAGTGAATTAAGTAGTGTACAATTTAGTGGTGTGGACGAGCATCATGTGAATTTCTCTCCTCTAACGAGTAATAAATGACTCAGTTGTTAGTAGCATGCGAGTGAACCAGTGGTGTAATGGATGAATCCTGGTGATTGGGTAAGCAATTGGAGAAGCGGTGGGTGACGTGCTTCTAATTCGCAATGGATTTGAGCAGATGGGTGGTATCAAAATGGGCTGAACTAGAGTTAGATAGATCTAGTTTCTCGATTTTCTACTACGTGGATGGATACCACAGATTAGTAGTGCGTGGATGAGCAGCCTGTAGGTGACCCAGTAGTGGTAGTAATGGATGAATCATGGCATTGGGACTGAGGATCATCCCAAGTTGGCATCTGTTGGAGAATACTAGGATGAGCAGACCATATCTGAGATTTAAGCGTTGCTAAAAGAAGATTAGGATCTGTTTCTGTAGAGTTTGTGATCTGGGCTTCGACTGCTCTAGGCAAGTCATGTAGCAAGAGAGATGGAGGCACACCCCTTCTTTAACTCAAACTATAACTTAATCTGCTTCATCTAGGTGAGGTACTGGTTCTCAAACATGAAGAGATGTCGTAAGGTATGGAATTGAGCGAGGTGCCACCATATTGACTTCTTATGTTGCGTATGTTGCTGGATTAACTAATGAAATATGTGAATGTGCCTATGCCTATGTTACTTAAAAAAGGTAAATTGAATCTGTGTTTAGAAATGGATGGGCAAAATAGAGAAATGTTAATGTAGAAAGGAGGATAGAGATGGACTAAATGGAACTAGCTGATATAAAAGACTAAACAGAACTAACAAACTGAGCCCAAACCTTATCTCTGTTATATCATAGATGAGATAGATTCTCATTTGCCTGTAATGATGGAACGGGATGAATCCTGCTTGTCTAATTAGATGAGCTTCCTGTTTATCATGCACGATGGAACTGATTGGATTGAGGTTGTGTAATTATGGACTGAGGTTACTAAATCTGAATGATAATCATATTAGTTAGTGAGTGGATTTTCATATCATGATGTTAGGTTACTAATGAAGTTGATTGATATTTATCATCCTATAATGAATGATAGCCTAGGATTCCATCAGCTTTTCAAACGTCCTTGCGAAAGTCCATTTCAAAGAGATATCCACTTTAATAAACTAAAAGTAACTTCAAATTAACCGAAAGTGAAAGATAAAACATAAACTTTCAAATATAGAGTAAGTCTAACTATATTGTAAAATACATTATAATGCTTCACCATTATAATATTATTAAATCATTGTCTTATAGTAATATTATATATGTTGTAATAGGAAATATATTATTATTATAATTTTGTATTTAATTCAATTTTCTTATAGCTCTAGCTTTATAGGTTTTATAATATCTAAAATGTATGCTACGCTAACCAGTGTACAGACTATGCTAGCTTTTACACCCTGAAGAAATGCGATTATGTGGTGCAGGGAGATGATTTGAGAGCGAGATGAGACCATTGCCTAATTATTGACTTTATATAGTGTAGTGGGCTTCTGACACTGAGAAAGTTATGAACTTATTCTACAAAGTCTGGGCCTGTAACTACACTGTCTTTGTCAAACTTGTTGCAGTTAGCTATGCATGTTCACGGAAAGGTTGTTCCGTCACCTCTATAGTAGTGTCCACCTAAAATTATCATGTTTTTCCAGAGCATAACACCTGTGCACATAATTTATTGGCTGCATGTTTTTCTAGAGAATAACACCTATGCACATAAATCATTGGTTGCATGCACAGATAGTGTAACATGTCAAATTTGCTTTAACTTTGTGATTGGTGTGCCTAGGTATCAACTTCAGCAGGACCAACGAGTTGTCTGTGGCATTGCCATTATCGCCTACGTTGTAAGCAAGACCTGAAAGCCCTTTCTGTCATGCACCAGCTCCTTAGAATTTAATGGAATATGCAGGCCAAGGACACAACTCTACCATCAGGTTGCTTGTAGGTATCAGCTGAACACAATAGAGCCAGTGAGAAGGTAAGTTGTCTCTAGGACCTAGTGGAGGTTGCTCTGTCGTACGAAATAAGGAACTATGCTGGAAATGTATGTGTACCCATAGCTCCATGAGGCTTTGAACCAACCATTTCTAGTTTCATTTCTTCTGCTTGTGCTCCCTTCTGCTCGTGGTCCGTATGAAGACCTTGAACCAACAACTACCATCTCGCCCAATACCAGCGGTATACCAAATAGTCCGGTAGTAGTAGCTCGAGAGCCATGTTTTCAGGTGCAAAATCAAAGCAAGTAGTTCCACTAGCAATAGTTCAAGATGCAGCGAGGGTAGACCATCAATTAATTGTTCTTCCCTTCCCTGTATTAGGTGAGGTGGGTGAGGTCCTGAAGGCTCCTAGCTTCTCTAAAATGAAAAAAGTTTCAAGGTGACTGGCCATAGAGGTTACAAATACGGGGATTGATGCAAAGGTAGCCGAAGTTATAGATATGGGGGCAGAAGCAAAGGTAGCCGATAGGTGCAGTTATTTAGCCAATTTATACGGTATTTGAGTGCTGTTTCAAGAGGTATAACAACATATGAGTTGCTTTTTTGAAGGCAAGGCACAATATTTACACTAATGTTGAGCCTCCTCGTACTAGTGCAGGAGAGTTGGGTGGTGGGGGAGAAGAGGCAGCTAAGCTAAGCTCATTGATGTTGCAGGGCCCGAGCCGTGTCATAGACCGTTCTAGGACTAAGGAACAACTCTAACAGTTAGACTTCAAGAGGTCATCTACACTAAAGGAAATGTAGTTAGTCCTTATATTCTCTGAGGAGCCCATATACTAGTATTCATCAGAGATTGTTACTTGTCTTAGCAGCTTTTTTTCACACTTTCGAAGAATCGAGGCTAATGGCTCAACAACAAAAGGAAAATAGACAAAAGTAGCTTGCCTCCTGCAACAAAAGAAAAATGGAAAGAAGCTGGAAAGCTAGAAAATGTTGCATGAAGACATGTATTACTCTTCATGAATCATTAATGTTAATGTTAACATTTTTCTATCTCTTATTCTGTCTGTGAAGCCAAGCTAATGCCTCCTGCAACAAAAAGAAAATAGATAGAAGTAGCTTGCCTCCTACTACAAAAGGAAAATAGAAAGAAGCTGGAAAGCTGGAAAATGTTGCATGAAGATAGGTATTACTCTTCATGAATCATTAATGTTAACGTCTGTCTTGCTCTTATTTTGTCTTCTCTGTCTGCTCTTATTTACAGTTCAGATGGGGAGATATGCATTCGCTTATAACCTTATCCTTTATTTGTAAAACAGATAAGCATACCTTGATTGTGATAAATCAGTGCCTCCAGCGTTGCCTTCAGCAAAGAAAGAATGCCTCTGCAACAAAATGCCCCAACAAAGATAGGGAAGCTGAAGCCTACAACAGAAAATCAACTTCTAGGCATGGCGGAATCAGCTAGCCATCTACTTCAAGGCATGTGGGAAGCCATCAACTTCGAGGCATGTGGGAAGCGGTCATGTTATTGAATTGTTGAACTCCCCTTTCATGCATCACCACTAGTATGCTCGACAACTAATAACAACACGCACCACCCCCTGGCAGCTAGCAGCTGTTGCACGTGGCACCTCAACTTCAACATGCACCACATGGCAACCTCAATGCACCATTTGACAACTATGGGAACTTGCTTTAGCTTACCATCATAGCATTTAATATATGTTAAACTGTGAAACTAATGCTAGCATTAGTTTACACTATGAAACATAGTGAAACAGATTTCCGAAATAAGTACACATAATATATGATTTTGGCCTCTCCACCTCGAGAAGAGGCCAGATAAGATGGTGAAACTATATGCCTCTGAAAACTTTGATTTGCAAGTGAGAGGGACTAAAAACAAACGGGTGAGTTAATGGAATAACATCACTAACCGATCACTATAGTCCCTGGCCATTGCCAAATGACAGGGACTAAAACTAAGGTCACTATACCAGGGGTGGTCTGCTACATCAATCAATTGCTCATTGACTAAAAACAAAGCAGAAAGAAGTGAGTCATCATCATCGCTTGAAACACTTGGCTCAAGATATTGTGTTAAATGTAATGCCAAGTCCCTTACCTTTATGGGTTTGGAATTTGAAATTGTGAAATCATGTTCTAATATCTTGGCGAGCCAATGTGCAGGTTCTCTTGAAAGCAAAGTTTGTGATGGGAGGAATTTAACCCCTGGGAAAGAGAGTTTAACATGTGTGTTTGCCAAGAATGTAATTTCTGAATTTCTTGATGGCTTTTACCAAAGAGAATGTATGTTTCTCAATGAAAGAACACCTAAACTCTTAGTTAAACAAGCTTTGACTCATACACCTAGTAGGATTTTCTGTGTTAAAGATAACACATGGTAGCTTTACATTTATTTAGGTTTTAATTTTTCCCAATAATACAAATATTAGAGACATTGTATCACTATATTCTTTTATAAAAATGTTTTGCTATGAAAATTACTGACTTTCTAGATTCACATATTTACTTGTAATTTACTTTTATTATTTTTATGAAATTTTATTTGTTATCAATATCATTTTTTTATTCTTTGAATTTTTATTTGTTATTGTTGGAATTTTCTGCTAAATTGCTTAACAAACAGACAACACAAAACTGCTCTGTTTCAGCACAAAAAACTGATAATTTCGTTTTCTGGACTTGGTGTTGCAGCAACAGGAATCAGTGTTGCAACAACAGGATTCTGGTGTTGCAGCAACAGGATTTGGTGTTGCAGCAACATAATTTTAACCCTAAGTCACTTTAAGAAGTTGGGCGTCAAAATCACTTATAAATTTACAGTGAGACAATTGACGCTTGGTGTAACAGCAACTAAAACAAGGGGCGTCAAATCACTAATAGACTTACAGAGTGAAATCAAAGTGTTTTTGACACTTGGTGTAACAGCAACAGAAAATCAGCTAAACAGTAAACTTGTATTCATGAAGAGTGAACAAAACTGATACAGTAAACTTAGCTATTACAAGGAACGCTTCAGTTCTAGAAATCGATTTTCTATCTCAGAAAATCGCAGGTTCAGCACTGTTGTGCATTTACAGAAGAGACACACACTTGTTCTTCTAACCTTCTCTCAAAAACAGAACTGTTGTTCTAAAATTCTTACACTCACACAGAAAACAGAACTGTTGTTCTTTTTCTGCTTACACCTTATTGCACTTAAAAACAGAACTATTGTGCGTTACATTTATAGGAAAATAAAAATCTGATTAAACAATAAACTAAGTAAAATATCTGCTGATATTTATCTTTGTATTTATTGCAGAAGGCGGTGATGCCTTTTCAGCAAAAATAAGACGGTTGTCTGGAGGGGATTTAATTTCTGAATTTAATGCTCAAAAATATCAGAAGACTTTGCAGCATCGAACAATCTGAAATAACTGCTGTAGATCAAATCTTTGTTCAGCATTTATGTGATGCAGTTGGAATTAAATTCCAACACTCCCCCTTAATTTCAACTGCTCCATACCCAGGCATTTTCTGAAATGATCAAAACCTTTCTTTGGCAATGGTTTTGTCAAGATGTCAGCCAGCTGATCCTCTATTCTGCAGTGCTGCAAAACAATTTCACCATTGTTAACCAATTCACGTATGAAGTGAAACTTGGTATCTATGTGCTTTGTTCTTTTATGAAAAACATAGTTTTTAGACAAAGCTATTGCTGAGCTATTGTCACAGTAAATGGTTGTGCCATTTTCTTGTGCATGACACAAATCTCTGAGAACTTTTCTCAGCCACACTGCTTGGCATGCTGCTGCTGTTGCTGCCACATACTCTGCCTCTGCTGTTGACAAAGCCACAACTGGTTGCTTCTTGGAAGCCCATGAGATGGCTCCCGATCCCATATGAAACACATATCCTGATGTGCTTTTCTTATCATCAACACTTCCAGCCCAATCACTGTCCGTGTAACCTGTCAACATGAAACTTTCAGAAGAGGAGTATAAAATATCAAACCCCTTCGTTCCATTCACATACCTTAGAATCCTCTTGGCTGCCTGCCAATGAGTCTCTTTCGGTCTTTCCATAAATCTGGAGATTAAACTCACAGCGTGCATAATGTCTCGCCTAGTTGCAGTCAAGTACATAAGGTTGCCAACTATGCTTTTGTACAATTTTGGATCAAAATCCTTGCTGCTGTCTTCTTTGGTCAATTTCAACCCCACTACAGTTGGAGTCACAGTTGCCTTGCTGTTCTGCATGTTAAATCTCTTCAACATTGCTTCTACATATTTATCTTGAGAAATTAAAACACCATTTTCACTTTGGTCTACTTCAATTCCAAGAAAATATCTTAAGAAGCTCAAGTTAGTTATTTTAAATTCATTTTTCATGACTGCTTTAAAATCAGCAATGAGTGAAGCATCATTGCTAGTAAAAAATCAAATCATCTACATATAAAACAACAATAATAATCTTACCGTCATTCTCCTTTATGTAGAGTGTGGATTCACCATCACACTTATCAAACCCATTCTCAGTCAGATAAGCATCTATTCTGTTGTACCATGCTCTTGGAGCTTGCTTCAGCCCATAAAGAGCCTTCTTCAGTTTGCAAACTTTATGCTCTTGGCCATCAACTTCATAACCTGGAGGTTGTTCAACATAAACCTCTTCTTTCAACACTCCATTCAGGAATGCAAATTTAACATCCATCTGATAAATCTTCCATTTGTGTTGTGCTGCAATAGACAACACTGTTCTGATTGTTTCCATCCTTGCTACTGGTGCAAAGGTTTCATCATAGTCTCTGCCTTGTTGCTGCTTGTAGCCTTTCACAACAAGTCTTGCTTTGTGCCTGTCAATCTTGTCTTCAGCATTGCTTTTGGTCTTATAGACCCACTTAACTCCAATGGCATCTTTGCCTTTAGGGAGGTCCACTAGCTCCCATGTTTTACTCTTTTCAATTGCACCAATTTCTTCATTCATTGCTTCAATCCATTTATCTTCATTTACAGCATCTTCAAAATGAACTGGGTCATCAACATGACAATACAAAGCAAATAATGAATTCAGACCAATATTGTTACTTACCTCTCCTTGTTCATAAATCTCATTCAGATTTCTGAATCTTGGTCTTCTTGGTGTGCTTGGAGTTCCTTCCGAACTTGAGGGTATTTCTGATCCCTGTGGTGTGCTTGAAGAAGCACTTCCTTGACTTCTTAAGGTTGTTAGAATTCCAGCTTGTGGTGTGGTTTGTTGAACTTGCTATGGTGGAGGAGGAGCCAACAAGGAAGGATTATTTGCTGCTGTCCCTTCCTGTTCTTCTTCATGAGACACAATTGTCTTCACATTCACTGTTTTTTCTAAGCTTCCATCCCAAGCTTCATCTTCAATGAACTGCACATCTCTGCTTACAATCAATTTCTTAGTGGATGGATTATAGAGTTTGTATGTTTTTGACTCATCACAATAGCCAATAAATACACACTTCTCCCCCTTACTATCAAGCTTTTTCCTTAGCTGATCTGGTACATGCGCATAAGCTACACAACCGAATACTCTCATGTGAGTGACAGTTTGCTTTTGACCACTCCATGCTTCTTCTGGTATTTTGTTCATGACAGCTTTAGTTGGGCATCTATTCAAGATGTAAATTGCACAAGTGACAGCTTCTGCCCAATACTCATGCGGCAAGTGTTTTGCCTTTAGCATACTTCTGACCATGTTAAGAATGGTCCTATTCTTTCTTTCGGCAACACCGTTTTGCTGAGGTGTATACCTTGCGGTGAACTGCTTTTGTATGCCATTCTCTCTGCAAAAACGCAGAAAGTCTTGGGAGATGTATTCTCCTCCTCTATCTGTTCTGAGCACTTTGATATAATGCCCATACTGCTTCTCAACAAGAGTTTTGAAGTGGCAGAATTTCTCGAACACTTCAGTCTTTTGTTTCAGCATATACACCCATGTCTTTCTGGTGTAATCATCAATGAAAGTTAAAACATATCTATTTCTGGAAAATGATGGTATTTGCATTGGTCCACACACGTCAGAGTGAACAATTTCCAAGGGTGCTTTTGCCCTTATACTATTTCCTGCTGGAAAGCTTTCTTTGTGTTGCTTGCCCAAGATGCAGCCTTCACAAAGGCTGTCCGGTTTCTCGATCAACGACAATCCTTTTACCATTCCCTTTATGTGCAACAGATTCAGGCCTCCGAAATTGAGATGTCCAAATCTCAAGTGCCACAACCAATTCACATCTTTCACTTGTTCCTGAAAGACTTCTTGTGTTACAACCACAACAGTTCTTCCTTCCTTCAAATCTGCACTGAGTTTGAGAGGAAACATCCTATTGCTGGTCATCTACACCTGTGCAATGATCTTCTTACTTGGAGGTATGTCTCTGATTGTACACGTATTATCTTTGAAGAACACGTTGTAACCTTTGTCAATGAGTTGTCCAATACTCAAAAGATTACATTTCAAACCAGGTACATAGTATACCTCTGGCACAATCATTTTTTCTCCATTTCGTGCTCGGATACGGACTCTGCCCTTACCCTTGACAGATATTTTACTATCAGTTCTTGTTGTTACCTCAGACTTCATATCTTCATCCAGATTGGCAAACATTGCAATATTTCCAGTCATGTGATTACTACAACCTGAGTCTAAGAACCAAAAATCTTCTTGTTTGTCTTGTGCAATGTTACATGTTAACAGCACATTCTTTGTGTTCTTATTTTCTTCATTTGCAAAATTAACATTCTGCCTACTATTCATGTCATTTTGTTTTTTCCTACATTCATTGGCGTAGTGCCCAAATTTCTTACAATAATGACATTGGACTTGGGTTTTGTCATACCTTTGTCCATGAGCTTGCTGTTTGCTTGAGCCTTCATCTTGGTTCTGATTGCAGCTCCTTCCGCTTGTGCTTGCAGGATAATATCTGCCTCTGTTTTGGCTTCTTCCACGACCTCTGTTATTTGCTCTGCCTCGACTTCTTCTTTGGTTGAAAGACATCTGAGTCTTGAATGCTTGCTCAAGAGAGGAATATGTTCCTCTACTCAGTCTGTGTTCATGAGACATAAGAGAAGCACTGAGTTCATCTACCGTGAACTGTGAGAGATCTTTTGTTTCTTCTATTGCTACCACAACAGCTTCAAACCTCGAGGGTAAACATCTCAAGATCTTCTCTATGATCCTTCTTTCTTCAAGAATTTCACCATGAGATCTTATCTGGGTTATCAGCCCAATAACCTGAGTGAAGAATGAATCTATTGTATCAGATTCCTTCATGCTGAGTGTTTCAATGTCTCTCCTCAACATCTGCAACTTTGCAGTCTTCACCTTCTCCATGCCTTGATAGGCAGTCTTGAGAATATCCCATGCCTCTTTGGACTTTGTTGCTGCTGTAATCCATGGAAAGACACTTTCATGTACTGATTGGAAGAAGAAAAAGAGGGCTTTGGCATCCTTCTTCTTGTCACTCTTCAGCTGGTCTCTTTCTGCTACTGTCAAAGCAGCCAGTGCTGTTGCATCTGCAGGTTCAGCATAGCCAGTTTCAACTAGCTCCCATATTCCTTGAGAAGCAAACAATGCTTTCATTTTTATGGACCAATCATTGTGATTTTTCCCATTAAACTGTGGCAGTTGGGAATTTGTCAAACCTGTTCCAGCATCTGCCATCTTAAAAGAAAAGATGATGACTGTAAAATAAAAAACAAGCAAAAACTTTCTCTGCTGGAAAAAATCTGCTCTTTGAACTTCTTACAGCTCCTACAGTGAAAAACAAACTCTGTTTTTGACTCACTGAGTGCCTAGACTAGCTCTGATACCATGTTGGAATTTTATGGTGAATTCCATAACACAAAAGAACTCTCTGATATGATGGAATTTTCTGCTAAATTCCTTAACAAACTCGCAACACAAAACTGCTCTGTTTTTACACAAAAACTGATAATTCTGTTTTCTGGACTTGGTGTTGCAGCAACAGGAATCGGTGTTGCAGCAACAGGAAATAACACTCTGTTTCTGTTAACACAGAAAAAACAGAAAAATTGCTTTCTGGAATCGGTGTTGCGGCAACACAGTTTGGTGTTGCAGCAACGCTGCTCGTGGTGTTGCAGCAACACGAGTTTTGACGTCAAGCCACTCGGTGTAACAGCAACACGATTTTGACGCCAAGTCACTTTATGGGTGTCAAAATTACTTATAAATTTACAGTGAGATAATTGACGCTTG